>JAPYMA010001764.1:0-58826 GCA_035041965.1 Anisakis pegreffii | reverse complement strand
TATGCTTCGTTCAGTTCTATTGATTGTTGCTCGTTTCCGCATTTATCGTGAAACGCTTTCCACGGCGTTTTACTGCGCCGCTTCAGTAGTATTAAATGATAATGGTTCAGTAGGATCAATGAAAGAAGATATTATTTAACGAATGGAATGTTGAGAGCTCAAAATATTATTTAGTGAATTTTATCGAATAAAACAAAATTTGAGTGGAACGTGAATGAAATGAGAATAAATGAAATATACGTCTAGCAACTGGACGATAATCAATGACTCGTCTTTCGTTCACTGCTAGATGTCATCTTTTTTCTTCGAGTTTTCTTTTTTTTTCATTCCCGTCTTTCTTCTTCGCTGCACATTTGTTCATTTATGCTCCTCCAAATCGCCTGCCTACTCCTTGAAGATTGCTTCTTTTGAACCACCACAATGAAGAAAAATTGGGAGAGTGTTTTTTCTGATCTGCATCGTTTTCAAGCAAACTAGAAACGAAACACCTAGTGATAAAATAAAATCAACAATCACTTAACCGGGAAGTGTGTTCATTCGCAAGCACAAATATGTCCATTTCAATCTACACGTTCCGCTGTGTTTCAATAACTGTAATGTAATCAATATAAAACGTTAGAAAACACCGCTCGGTAAGTTGAGTTGAATCGAACAAAATATTATTTCACTAATGCTGTAGTACAATATCAGGCACATTCTCCCACCCATCCAACAGAATATCACTTGACAAAGCACCACCACAACATCGTCACCAATTCAATGGCGACGATCCACTCGACAATCAACCATCAAACATAAATCATCAATACAAAATCCAATAAATCATTTTTTTCAATCACGCTTCGATTCACTCCATCAGTGCATTTGGTCGTTGTTATCATCATCATTTCATGATAATAATTGCGCGCGTTTATAATCACTTTAAGAGCTTACAGCTGAAATGAATAGTAAATTGAATTGTCGCAAATATTCACTACATTCTCCTTCAATAATTGACACATTTTGAAGCGCTTTTCTCAGCAAACTCTTTGAACAACCCTTCAGAGAGTCAGTCTTGTTGGTGTTCGACATGCGTCAATAGCGTTATTGCTTAGCCACACAAATCAGAAGAATCGTAATCGATGAGGCGAACGAAATTGAAACGAATAAAACGTTTTCGATGATCAATACGCATTGATTACTGGCCTATGAAAAGTCCTAAACAATCTTAATGCATAGGAGACTTTTCAAAGGAACCTGTCCAGTGAATGTGTGCGATGAACGGATGAATGAGTTTGAGTGTCAGTGATGGAAGTTGGCTATTTGGCAATCGCCGAGCCCCCAAAAATTCTTCTGAATCCAAAATATTATTTCAATCGGAAGTGTAAATTTACTTCTGGCAAATCTATCTATTGTATCAGAAAAGTGCATTATCTCTGAGCTAGATGAATGTTCTCAGTTCGTGAACCTGCAACTGAATCTGCATTGCAGTTGCATTCCAAAGAATTTCTATCGTATGATGAACAGTACAGAATGAAATGAGTAATTATCTCGATGATATAAATTTTTAAAAAAACTGCACGATCCACTCAACCAGAGAGAAATGATGCATTAACGGAATGTGCGACGAAGTTTTTTGGTTCGAATAATTCGTATCGATACCCAGCTTCGTTAGGCAAAAACAAAAGAGAGAATTGGAATAATTAGAGTGCATCAAACAATATGAATGCGATTCGGTGATAAATTGGGAATTAAGGCTTGACGCGATCAATACTACAGCACCAGACTCTGCATAATATGACTGTGTCCCAAAAACAACCATCATCCTGATGTGGATGCATCGAAGATCGACAATCCCTTTCGATTTCACCGACAGCGCAAGATTTCGATACTCAGAAGGTGGGTCTATCTAATCGTCACTGCTACTACTAGCACTGTACGAATGTCATAATCGAACGGTTGCACCAACCTCGTATCATTCTCTAGTTGCATTCAACTGCTGCATTGTAACTTGCCCAAAGCTAGTGAGATATTGCTCAGAACAGAGCAAAGCAGCGCCGTAGCAATAGTAACAAAAGCAACGGTATCGATGTAAGGCACCGTCTTTCTTCAGTCCATATCCATCAAGAGCGTTTCCGAAAAACGATCGTTAGTTGTGTTATAAGCATTGACATAAAATTTATTGCTGCTTACCAGCCAGCAGCTCGTTCGTTTCTGTTTATTTGTCTTATTCGTTGTCTACATATTATTTCATATACTTTCCGCGTACAACACATACGCAAAGCAAAACATTCAGCCTAAGCAAGCAACCAAACAAATTGCTCGCAACGATCGCTTGCTCATCACGGCTTATGCATTCCAATTCAAACATTTATTCAGCATTACTACCACCTCTGTTTGTATTTTCTATTATGACATTGTATGGAATTCAATCAACCAACAACTCAGTTCACATTATTTAAACTTATACGCTAGAGTTCACTCACTAGCAATAAGTCGATTTAATATTCGTTTACATATAATACGTTCTATGTGCATCATCATATCATATCCATCGATTCATATTCATTCATCCAAACATTCTCATTGTTCTTCTCCCATCTTGAACAAATTCATGACAAACCCACACAATACATGTAATGCAATATGTACAACTCAAAAGTGCTTGTTGGCTCTCATCATGTTAGCATTGCGCTCACATCGACAAAGCAGCACCACTCTATTAACCACTACAATATTATAACCTATCCATTAGCAATTCATTGGATGAAATAACGGATGTAAACATTAGTTCGTTCGGTCTTAAATTGCGTTTGCATCGTTAAATTTTTAAAATTTCTACAAATCGTGTGAACACATTTCTCCATCATAATAAAATATTCATTTATTCACAAACGACCTAATTCCAAACACCCATAGTGTCTTGTGAAGGCTGTGAAATGGTACATTTTGATATCAATTAAAACTCTTCGAAATTCTGCATTCAGTTAGTGGCACAAACGAAGACTGTTCGTACAGACGATAGTTTAGTTGACCCCTAGCTTCAAGGTACCACAAGTAATATCAGTTCTTGTCAGACACATGAGAGAATGACAATTGCGATTTTCCAATAAGAGCATCGTCCTATGTTTTAAAAAAAATTAAATAAAACCCTAAATATTCTGGAATCAGGCAATTGAACAGTTTTTCCAGCTCAATATGGTATTCTGCAGCGACTACCACTGATGGTAGGCGCTGAAAGTATGTTTAGAATGATTGTATAATGTTCAAAAAAATTTCTTCGCATCTTCACTTGAAAAAAAGCGTTAATCATTTCATTAGATCGAGTCAACAATCAGCACCAAAAGGAAAGTTTCAATGATGAATCACAGAAACATCACCAGTTTACCGTACAATAATAACTAATTACCAAGACTGTTCACCGCAAACGGACAAACAAACACACACACACACAACATCTTAATTGTCTGAATTTGTTTATGGTAATGCAGCAACACCTTGAATACATTCCTAAAAGAAACCTTTTATTGGCTGCATTTCATAAGTAAACTGCTCAATGAAATAATGAATGTATTTTTGGAATGTAATCTTCGAGGTTACAAAATGCGAAAATTTAAAATATTCGAACGGAAGTGAATAATGTCGAAGAATACGAACGATGTAACGAATAGAAACAAGACAAGATTAGAACGAAAGATATGATGAGATCGAGCGATGGATGAAACTATGCGTGACTCACGCCAACATCCAACCAGCCAGCCTTACAGCCGATAGGTAGCAGAGGAGGCGGTTCTCGCGTTTATAATCACATAATATGATGAGGATGATGATGATGATGAACGTTGCTGTGGTGATTTGATTGCGATGAGATTCCAGAGTTATGTTATGATTCGTATGTATATATGTGAATATAGGATGTACTTATCTTACATGATGTGTATGCACGCACCTCAAGGAGGCAGGAATTAGAAGAGATTATATTCGACTGAATACGCAAACACACACCCCGTTAGAAGATATTCAACCACCTCGCTCATTTACTAAATCATAACGTAGCACATTTGCTGCAAAACCAATTATTCGCAACCGCAAATAGTGTGAGACTGCTGTGACCGCATAAATGCTCTGTGCACATTTCATTGGTTGCATATCTAATACATGGACGTTTCGTCTATTCAGCAGTTGGCTTATGCACATTCGGCTTATCGATATTTGGCCTAATAAAATGTTCAATTTAGTGAAATTTCAATGCTGCATGTAACTAGCGGCTGAATGTTCAACAAGACAATGAATAGAGTAAGGCAAACATCTCAATATCTATTGTAACATATTCTTGAAGGCACACTTGATGTTGACCGCTTATCACAGCCAACTATTTCAATAATATTGGCAGAATTTTTATTTTATGATCTATCAAAGTATATTATATAAACTGGGCAGAATTCCACAAGATCTATCATGTGCACAGAGAGAGGCAAATCAGTCGAATTTATCAGTGCTCTCAAAAAATTTCCAAAGTCACTGATAAAATTTGCAAAGTTTGCGAAAAAAATGATTGTTTCATCTTCCTCTCTTGCTCTCTCTCTCAGATTGGCGAAGTCATGATAATTAATATCAGTTTGATTTATGACTAAGTAACGATCACTTCAATCCAACGTCTACTTAAGATTACTCACCACCAACTGTCAGTACGGAAACGACTGAATGATCACTTTGTCGTGTTCAATACTTTCTCTAGGCACGCAACAGTACCACAAAGGGTAACTGACATTAAAAAGCAATGTCAAATACATCTGCGTATTGCGCATACATTATAATTAGGTAAACAGATGAACAGCAATCGTTTCGATGACCATCGAATGTAAAGGGAAGTAACCATGTGATTGATTATTCATGATGTTTTGCAACGCTAACTCAAGCCGACAGTATCTGATTAATCAGCAATCAACGATGTATTGCATTATGAATTAATGATTAGGAATGTGAAATGAGTCAATGCCACAAAATGACATTTAAATTCACTTTGTTACTTATCCTCGTATAATATGATTCTTTCATGGGAGTCTTTGCGCGCGATTAGTTCTTCATTAACAACGTTACTATTATTGTGTAATGTGTTTAAGAACATTATAAATAAACTTACGATATGAATTCAAAAACTTTAGTCTTATTTTACGATGCTAGAGAAAGCATTTGATCAGTTCGCATTTCAACTGCTCGCCGCCTGATGAAAGGAACAAAATAAATTCAATAATTAAGCTCCATCTTGCCAGTTCGATGGCCATTAACTGAAATTCGAAGTTGTTCAATTGCCTTCTGAACAGATGTGCATGAAGAGATTTGAACAGCTCGCCGAAAAACATCACTACCCATAAAATATGACTACTACCATTAACGAGTCAAGCAAATTCCTATTCTCCTCTCATTTTTTTTGCTTCTCTAAAAATTGGGTCTACAGGACATTTTGTTGATTTTTGCACGTTCATGTCACATTTCAATTCAGTTTCATTCGTAACACTGATCAAAACTGATCTAAAACTATACACTTCAACTTAATGACTTGTTCACAAGTGAAGCTCTAAAATCAAACAGATAAGCGAGTAAATAATGATGATGCAAGAACAATACGGAAAAAAATGTTTGATTATTGCAGAAAAATAAATGAAGAGGCTAGCACTTTTCGTGCTAGCCTCTTAGCAAGCTGATCATAAGTATACTGAAAACTTTAGGTGGTTTCATGACGACTAAATATTGATGTGCCGTATAGCGGAATATTCGACCAGAGAATGTTTATAAATGTGAACTTTTAAATCAGCACCAAAAACAACTGTTATCAGCATGATACCAATTTTTTCCTCATCCATTACCTTACATAGTCAATATAATCTTGTACTGGTCCCTAATAATGTGCGTCAGAGGTTTTACAATGCGTACAAACATCATACATAAGTAAAATCATTTCTAGTTTCACTCGTTCTTGCCTGATGTGCCGAATCGCTTCAAGGGTCGAGTGGCAAAGTTGTGAGAGTCATAAAATATCTGCGTTATGATCATTGACAACACAAAATTAGTCGGCATCTTATTTAAACAAGCCTATTTGATTGGCATCAGACATATGTTTGCATTTAGGAATCTTAGAGCGGATACAATTTTCAAACTTGTGAATGTTCACGCACAACTTAAAACTTCGGATAAGAATCTGAAACATTCTGGAAGCTGGAAGTGATTCAATAAAAAGAGCATAGTGACTGCAAGAGGTCTTGATTGTTCGAGAGTGCAGTAATGTGGTTTCTGACTGATTAGTCACCACACAGACGCAGTGATGCGCTCGATTTATTTTAGTGAAGAATTGAGAAAAAGTTAACCTAACATTAAGAATTTTTTCGGTGCCCGTCAATGAGTGTCAATTCACGGAAGGAGGTAAGAGTACTCGCCTTTGAGTATGCGTCTGCGGAGATTATAGAGATTACTTTAAATGTAGGAACTGAGCGAGTAGGAATTATATTGAATTATACGTTGTAATGTTTAAATATGTCAAAAAAAGAAAAGTTATATTGATGAGCCAATCGGTTGTTTTAACAATAGCGTCGTCGTTCATTCGCAAATAAATCATTTCTTTTTAAAATCGCATCGGTTTTATGTCGGTCGCTTCGTTGATTCGTTGCATAAAGACAAACCAACTAAACGATTTCATCCAATCAGAAAAATTATGAAGTTTTAGCGATTAATTCTGAGAAGATGACAGTTGCAACTCGACCAGAGTTCATTCATCATAAACGCATCGCATCCTATTTGAGAACGTGTGCATTACCATTCTAATATGCACTACTTCGTGCATTCAACGTCATTCAGCGACTATTTTTAAGAAATCAACAAAAAATCGTTTCACAACATTCAAATACATCATTTCTCAATGGTTTCAGTGGAAATTTATTGCACCGTCTACAATTTAATTACATCCATATGCTCGTCTTTCCTTGATGTTCTCTTCTCAAGCGTTTATTTTCATGAACAACTCAGAGTACTAGGCTAAACGCTGCCTAAAAGCAATAGTATGAGAGTACGGCGCATAGTAGATGAGGAAAAAACAGTGACATTAATTATTTTACGATGTGACACAGTTCAAGAAAGCACACACATCCACCACCAGCAGCACTCAGCAAGATGTGTTGCGATGGACTGCGGAATGATGCGATCCTGGATTCGTGGATATACTGATGAGTAGCTGCACAGTTAGTGGATCGAATGAGCGGCACAGATTGAATAAACATGTTTTCGTGTTATATAATCAACCCCAAATAACACACACTATAATAGCCATAATAACAAAATGCGTATTCGTCTATACACCCAACGTTGATAGAGCGATGATCTGCCAATCACAATCAAATCGATTCAATCGATATTATACATTCATCGAAGTTCTTCCCTTCGTCACACCTTCCTTAATAATCATAAAAATAACATTAACAAAAAGGTTATATACCCCTTTCATTCGCTCTATGCATGCAATTTTGTGTGTCAGCCATACGAACGCCATAACAGACAACCAAAACAAATTATGAAATTTTGCTGTTTTAAATTCTGTGTTGTACTGAGTGATGATTCAGAGACGGCATATCGCTATCACGGCTGTTTCACTTACGATTAGCTGATCAATGCAACGAATTTTGCAATGCATCCCATTGCTTCATTTAAACATACTCGTTGTTTAGAACTAAAGTTGCTTCTAAAAATCCGACAGTAAACAATTTTATGTCATTTAAAACTGACTGTAAAAGTTTCAAGAGTTTTCGGCCGACAAGCAGAAATAATCCGTGAACTGCGTTAAATGCTTAAATAAGTTTGTAAGTGTTATTGATGGGATTGATCAACTGACCTATCAAATCAATCATGTTCTGAATTTATTCGTTTCTTATTCACCTTACTCGATCGCTGATAACGAAGACCAATCAGTTAAAAACTGAACCAGATAAACACTTTACCACTGATTACAAAAAGTGCTAATGATCCTTTCAAACCATCCAAGAAATCTTTTGAAGTGCAACAAAGTCGTAAGATGCTATCAAAATGATAAATGTCACTAATGCTGCTCTCAAAAATTATTATCAGCATCGGATTTTTTTCATTCACCGATCACTTCAATAGATATTGTTGCATTGTAATGACCGACATGCTTTGTTTGGACCATATGATTTTATGAACCACGATGCATATATAAATGTGAACTTACATCAATGCTGTTACTTGCTTTTAATAAAACTTCTGGCATTATGAATCAAACACGATCAAATACACTCATAAATACTTTCACTGTAATCCGCTTAATAGAATCAAAGTCCTGATATTGCATTTGTTGGTGGGTGAATGTGCACTGTTCAGGGTGAGAGTATTCAGGACATTTTTTAGTAATAATATTCATTAGCAACTGTGAGATTGTTTTCGTGATGTAAAGTATTATGGATTGACACACAATACTGTTTTACAGTGAAATACTTTTGTTGATCATTATTCACAATAAAGTGCTATTCATTTTTTAATCTTTGCATAAACACATCGTCTCATTAATGCTTTCGCTGTTTGATTACCAAAATCATTGATGTTGTACTTTATGATCGATTATGAAAATATACATATACCATGGTGAATGATGCAGGAGCAATTTTTTGTTCAGAAAATAGAAAGAAGACCATTTGAAGACTGCTTCAAGTAAATACAGTTTACTGAACACTGAATTTTCTTTAAAAAACTGAATATTCTAAATAAATTACTCAAATATACTCAAAAAAAAGTTGCAAAAATTACAGTTTAAGAAAACGGACAAATGAAATGCCTTCTGATGGCGGCCACTGTGGCATATAATCCTATCTGAAGACATGCCTAAGTTTAGTGTCATATATTTATTGTGCTATAATGCAACAATCGCTCTGAGAAACTGAAATTGAACTGAGTGGAATGACATGCTGGATAATGAATGAATCACTTTAGTCGAAATTGAATCTGAAAATGAGTGTAAAGCATTGAAAGTATTTGCTGGAAAATATCAGAAAGAAGGCATGTGTGTGTGTGTGTGTATGTGTGTGTGTGTGTGTGTGTGTGTCTGTGTGTGTGTGTGTGTGTGTGTATGTGTGTGTGTGTATAAAACTAGTAAGGGATTTAAGTGAGATGATAGCGCTGGCGTAAACACGTTGAAAATCAATTATTTAGTTGAGTGATTAAGAAAACGCATAATTAATCCGATTAAATAGTGCATAATTCATTTTATTGATCACATTCTCATCAGCAATATCAGCGCACTGCTATTCACTCGCAATTGAACACATCCGTAAGAGATCATTCATTTCATTCACTCAAGATCCGATACGAACATACATTCGAGAGCATACGAGCACATTTCATGAGGTGTTCACTGTACTCGTATTAAGCAATTCCAGTCATGTAACACTCATTTTTGAATTGCTTCCACGCTAATGTCTCTCGTTCAGGCATCCATCTAAGACGTTCTCGTCGAGGAATGACAAAATAATCAACGGCTTGTTGCTATCGTTAGTTGAATTACCTCGTCTTTAGATGACTAGGCTTTTACTCTACCACCTCAACACATCAATTGCAGTCACCTCGGCAACGCGTTTAACGCCATCTAGTTCGTCACTTTCTTATAGCAATTGTTCGTCTTTTAAGAATACTTCTCAACAATGTCAACCAAGCCTGCTTATGATAGATAGATAATCTTAACAATGTGTATTGTTTTCATTCTTCACAATTTGTGTTATTTCCAAAATTATGTTGTTACCACTCAATTTTATCCGTAACTCTATTCCACTGAGCCTCATATATCAGTGAGCGTTCTCAAAGTCACGAACTCGTCGACGTCATCGGCAATAATCAATATCAACGGTCACCAGCTGTTCAGTCGTCATCCAGTTCAAAATTCGTCCCAATACAGTCAGTCCTTTAGCTATTTATTAAGCAAGACAATTTCCTAAAACAGTGGCGTTTGCCTGCTCGTATCGCTAATGTAATGATGAGAACATCGAACAACGCATATTTTGCCACGCAATTATCACGTCGCGTCATTATTATAAACCTGCGATGATACCGTATCAATTCACCCAACGTATCTCCATTACCTTTCTGGCTATTAAAACAATCACTTTCAGGTACCTACCATGTCTTCTAGGCAGATCAAATCAAGACTGTGACGAGCAAAACGTTTTCCAATGACTAAGCATTGTTCATTCAACCGTTGCATATTGATATAAAGTAAGTGCGAATAAAGTCACAAATGTCAATCAGAGCAAAAGTTGAATTGTGAATATCCGGTGAACGCGCTAATGGGACAGTTGAAAAGTAAATTGATCCGATCCGAAAATAGTAATCTGAAAGCGGATCCGGATGAGAAATGGTCGAATCTTTACAGGGAACGCGAAAAGAATCATCTCTATAAATGGGTCGGCGTTCGAACAGGTGAGAAGCACAGCATCAATCTCAGCACACCCCAAAATCACATTGCTTATAAAATATCGCACTCATCATTTTACAGTATTACTAACAGAAATTAGCATTTTTCACAAGTACAACTCCCTGGGTTTTTATGTTTTGCGGTCTTTCGATGAAGCGCTCCTGTTCAACGGAAATTCTATTCAAGGATTGAGGCTTTTATTTAAGCAATCCTAGCCAGCACTCTTTCTAGTGTGCTACTTAAGTGTTCGAGTGATGCATTGTGAACGAGAAGAAGGAATAATCAAAATGTAATGAAATTTTTCATGACATCTTAGGTTACGCCTCGAATATATCATTTTAGTAGATTAAAAAGTTAAAATATTGATGAGATTTCCGACGTGATTCTGTAAGGAATCGCAATGTTAGAATAACTCAAAATACCGTGTGTTCATTAGATAAGCAACGATTTAACTACATTAATAGTCCATCTGTTTGAAAGGTGGCGACTTGATATCAGCGTTTGAGAAGGATGGTGAGGATGGCGTGTTGCGATTTGCAAATGATAAATTTATCTCGATGATGTACGATGACGGTGCACAGCCACAACTGATCAAATTTGCTGATTACGCGAAGTGGAAAATGACAGTGGTCAGTTCATTGTTGCTATTGAACACAACAAACAATTAATGCTCACTTACAATTAGCGTATTTGTTTTCTAAATGTTCGAAACATCTTTGTTGAACTTTAACATTACAGTAGTTGTTGATCACATTTTATCTGTAAGTCTCTCGATCTTGCTGAAAATTAAATTGTGACTGCCAAACCTTATGAGTCGTTTGTTTTTCATGGATTAGGAGACTTCTTGCAGACTTTGCTGACAAATGTTTATGCTTGCTTTTCTATGCTTCTCATTTTTGATTCTTACCATTTCCTAATGGTTCTGAACCGATATAAAAGTGTTCGTTTCAGAACGTGCAGTTGGGTAAGGCTGATGACAAAGCCGAGAGCAGCCCACTCGAGAGTATGTTTCGTGAACACCTCGCCCAATGGAAACTCAACAAGCGTGGTGTTGAGGGTGAGACAATCGTGCATCTTCTCCTCAACCGCGAAGAACCGATGTGCTGTGAAATCGCTCGCATACTCATCGCTCATTACCCGGGTCTTGCAAATGATATTTATTTGGGTGATGAAATGTTCGGTGAGTATTAATTACTAGAAATCGCCAAGCACTGTATTCATGCGTGAATGTATCTGGGGTCGTGTTTTAATACCGCTGAAGTGAGCATTCATATAGAGCAGCGGTCCTCATAGGGGGAAGGAGGGAATTACCCGTTTTTGGTTAATTTGATGGTGTCAGGAGAGTAATGGAGGGGTTCGGGAAATTGGTTCTGACTTTACACGTGGAAATGGTAAGTTACTGTAGCCGGAAAGGGTAATGACGGCCTGCCACACCATCGAAAGGTGTGATGGAGCACACGAGCATGGGGACAACTCGTATAGAGATTATACTTCAATCGATTGATGTGGCGATATAATATTGGTTCGAATAAGAACGTTCAATTAATCTAGCAATCAGCAAAAACAATGTATTTTACCGAATTCTTGTGTGCATTATTGAATCGATGATATTCTACGATCAGATTGTGCCATTCTGTTTCGAGTTTTTGCATGAAAATTCCATTGTCTCATTCATGACTACAAAGCAGCGCATCGAACACCTGCTGAGCGAAGTGCATTGCTCTTAAAAGTTTCATAATGATTGTGGAGGACTTGTGACGATTTGTGCAGTCCAAGATAATTGGTCACAAAATAAGTTTAGGTCAAAGTGCACTGCATCTGGCGATTGTGCATGATGACTATGAAACAGTGCAATTACTTCTTCAAAGCGGAGCTGATGTGAACGCTCGTGCTTGTGGAGCATTCTTTTTACCAGAGGATATTACCGATTATCGAGGTGACAATCATTTCTGACACCGCTCTCACATTCACTGCATAGTTTTTAACCGAATTCCACTCTTATAACACTATGGAGAATAATATCGATAATAGTTTCTAATGGAGAGGCGATGATCTGTTCATTATGTTTTGCCCTGAAACGTTTAGGCAACGTTTTAAAATTCAAAAAGCAACGCTTCGAAAATTGTTAGCATTATCATCATGTCGTCATCCTCAACGTTCTCATTACGGAAAACTTATCAATGTTTAAAGAATACCCACAAACGAGACATTTTTCAAGTCGTATAAAATGGCTTTTAATGGATTAACTTAGATCACTCCATCGGTTGATGTTGCTTTATCTAGAACTGCATACAGGCACATTGCAGGATATGCCTATTATGGAGAATATCCGCTTGCGTTTGCAGCGTGCTTTGGCAATAAAGATATCTATGACCTACTCATTCAATATGGTGCCGATCCAGATTTGAAGGATATGTATGGCAATACGATTCTTCACATGTGTGTCATCAACTATAGCAATGTATCATTTAGTTGATTCATTTCTTAAGCAAATGCTATTATCCAAAAAAGACATTGTGACAGTTGCGAAGACTTGATTAGTGATGATGTCTGAAAAGATATTTTGAATTTGCTTTTGAAAGTACTGCACGGCTTTCCTTTCATTTCAGTCAATGTACAGTTATGCAGTTCGACACTGGGAAAAACCAGCCGATCCTAATATAGTGAACTTTGCTGGTTTGACACCGTTGACACTAGCCACGAAACTGGGACGAAAGGATATTTTCGAGGAGATGCTTGAACTGATGAAAGTGGTGAGCCTACTGATTCACTGATAGTTCATAGAATAACTTGACGATGTTTATCCCTTACCGACCAACAGATTATTCATCATGACGTTCAGGGTGATCATTGGCATCACTGCTCACAGACATTCAGATAACCATCTCAGACAAAAATTTCTGGCAAAATTTGGTTGCTGCAATAAATCTGATTATGTGATTGCCTCATCTCGATGAGAAATTTTACGTTCTCATTCATCTTTCACCTATTATGCATAGTGGTAGTATCCAGTCGAATTTGATCAATCACCAGCAAGATTCCACTTCTGTTTTCAATACGATCATAATCGTGATATGCAATTTTAGGAATTTTGGCGTTTCAGCGATATGACCTGCAGTGCTTATCCACTAACAACACTTGACACAATCCGTCCGGATGGCTCCACAAGTCAGTCGTTTCGTTCAGACTTAGTGATGTCCGCTGTTCCACCCAAACTGTTCCCTCCTGTTTTATTCCATCGCAGCAAAACTCAAAAGTTTTTGAGTTGGGCAACAAAATAGAACGCAACATGACAAGTTTAACTGCAGAACAGCATCGGAATTTTGGAATTTGAGTGCAGGCACAGAACAGAACAGTTTGACATTTTTGGCGGCATTTTTGAGGCGGCATTTTTCAAACCACATTCTAGCATTCATTCTTCTGAATTGTGTAAAACACGACGCAATAATTACTTTGGATATTTCATTTGGATATTTCTAGCTACTACTTACCGCTGTAGGTTTAATTGACCATGCTAAAGCTCACACTGTTCCTCTGGATACAAAGCATTTTAAATTCTTATAATCAATAGGAGCATATTGATATGATCTGCGGTGTATCAGTCGCAATGAGCACGTTATGAAACAGTGAGTTACACGTGAGTATAGAACGACTTCGCTGAGAAATGGAACATTTAAAAGATTTTGAAAAGGATAAATACATGTGCCTTCAACCGGAAGATTTGATCAGTTACGGTCTTGCATCCTAAATCTCTTCTAGTAGTGTCGAAGTTTCACCAGTTATCAATTACACCATATCGCACTTACGTTTAGACAATGGTCATTCTGAATTCTGAGACCCTAATAATGTGCACTATATGAAGTGCATGAGTCACGTATCCTCAAGTGAAATGCAATGTGTTTATATGATGATTTGCAACTAAAACTGCATGTTATATGAAACAATCAGCAAAAGCAGTGATTGCTTTAAAGATTACGATTCGGCTTTGATGACTGTTATCAATGGCAGTACTGCTGAGCATTTGGATATGATCGGAAGCGAAGTGATACAACGCCTTTTGGCTGATAAATGGAAAGCATTCGCTTCGGTGAGCATACTTTTTTTCTTCATATTCTGTTCCTTCTTTGCCCATTCTGTGGTTGTCGTTTCTCCAAATAAAGGCCAATTTTTGAAATTGCTACTTATTCAGCGGAAGCTATTCGAAAGATTGGGTCTTTTGGCTCTGCATCTTGTCTTCCTATGTTTTGTGGTCTACTTGAGACCAACCGAACCCGAGCGACTAACCTACCAACACGCCTATACGTCTTGGGATGATTGGGTTTGTCTTTCGTAGTTTTACTCGCCTCTTCTGAAGTATTGTGCGGCTTTATTTGATTAGTGCTGAACAGCGATCCGAAGCTAGCGAGCCGATGCGTAAGCTGACTGAGTAATGAGCAAGCAACTGCCAACAACAGAAGTGAGAGAGTTCGTATACAGTGCGCGTGAATGCTTGAAAATTTGTGCTCGCATCATAAGCAATGAGTGTCATAAGTAACACGTTGCTGTGAAAGAAAAGAAAGATTTGTCATCAGTGGTAATGATTAAGTTAGCAACAACTCTCATTAAATGTCTACATTAATTTCAATCTAATATCAAAATTGTTCCATGCTTGCATTGAAATCCAATCGGATATTGCAAATTGATTTTCAAAAAAAAGCTCCGTAATGAGGTTCAAAGTAGAAGAACTCTGTTCATGCCGGTATCAATGTAAAAATTTCAGCTGCGTTTATTTTTCGAAATAATGACAATTGCGAGTTGTGTTTTCTTCGTTTTCTTTCAACAGCTCGGCGAGCTGAGAACGCAGGGTTTCTATGGTTACGTGAGAAACTTGGTATGATCGTTCACATTCGTTTCACCTTTTAATGTGATTAATCTTCCTTTTCGACACAAACTTCAAAGAACGACTGCCCAATTTGCAATTATTTTTGAATAAATTCATGAGCAATTCCCGACTGAAAGATTTCCATCAAACAGCAGCGATTGTTGGCAGCGTTCAAAGTGGGTTATTGATCTTTTGAACTTATAACGGTATAATTATCATTTATCGTCATCACCAAACAACATTCTGTTTATATAGAAGCAGCCTACAATTCCTCATCATGCTAGACCAGTGATTCTTAAAGAGGGTAAAATTACACATTTTGGGTAATTTGGACGTGTCAAGGGGTATTGGAGTGGCTCGGGAAATTAGTATTTCGTGTAGTTGTTATGTTATGATAGAACGCCATTGTGATGGTGTTATTTAACTCGGATATGTAAATGCGACTAGTTGATAGCAGCACTCTTCATTCTACATTAGCTCGTCCCGATCTAACAAGGTTTTCATTCGCTTTAACAGGATTTTCATTCTTTTCCTTACTGCTACAATCACTCTCATAGCTTTTATCACCAAAAGTGTTCTCTTTTGCTAATTTCTCATTCATTTCATTCAACAATTAAAGTCAAATTCTCATTCTATCAAATGCACTCTATAATTGATCATTGGACTGTCGAACGTTGTTGAGCAATTCATTCGATTGCTGTATTTTTGATTTCGGCTGTCAACACTCGTCAACGCATCCAGTAAATAGTATATGCTACAGAATAAGAAGTTCATTCGATCTTTGAATTGAAATGAGACGAAGTGAATGAGAAAAACCCATCAAGAAAACGATATTCGCATATAATAGCCATGAGAGTGAATACAACACGTCTGAAAAGAACGAGAATCCATCAAATGAGCTTGAAGTGAGCATGTCATAGACAAAGCTTTTCATGCAATCATAATTGATTGCACTAATGAGCAACACAACGGTTTAAGACAGTGGTTCTCATAGGGAGTGAAATTACTCGTTTTCAGTAATTTGGGATGTCATGAAGGGGGATGTAGAGGGGTAACGGTGGCCTTCCAGATCATTAAAAGGGAAATGGAGCACTCGAACGTGAAAGGCACTGCGCTAGACAGTATTTACAATTAATCTAATTTGTTAGAGTCATTCGAAGTTGTTAGAGTCAACCTGCGCATAATCTCACTACGTTTTTCACGACAACCTATACTGGCTTGACCCCAGTCATTCAGTTTAATGAAGACAGTAAATAACTTGTTATAAATGCAATACATAAATTTTGAATGGAGAATATCAGGAAAAAACAGCAGTTTGAAATGAATAAACGCGTGTCACATTGCAACTATTACTTGTTATCGTTCTGTTTTGCAGAAAACTGCGCCTGCGAAAATTGTTTTCCTTGGTGCCAATATATGCATATTGGTGTGTGTACCGTTCCGTGTCATGGGCAACATACAAGTGGAAGAAGCGTTGTTGGTGTTTGCGTTGCCTGGTTCATGGATATTTTTGTTGTTTTTCGCAAGGTTCATCCACACTTCTTTGCACATTCGGAACGCAGTTATATTTTAATCTGCAACGTTGTTGAATTCGAGTACTCCAATGATGAATCGAATCGCTTGAACGGCTTCAAATGCACATGTGCTCATTGCAAGAACGGCTTTCTTATCATTTCTGAGTCGAAATTTGTTGTATTCTACATTTAATATGCCAATACATAAGTTTGAACACGAATGATTGAGATGGTGAATGATTTCTTTAGGAGCGCTAAGCTAACGGGGCCATTTGTACAAATGATCTACAGTATGATTGCCGGAGACATGATTCGTTTTGCAATCATTTCAGCAATATTTCTCGTCTCCTTCTCACAAGGTTCAATGATACTCTTCAACTTTACTTAATACTTTTTCAAATAATGATACTGATCGGAAATGCTCACAAGTAATTTTGCAAATTCTACACCATACAATCGCTTCATTGAAACTCATTTCAATATTCACTAACGCAGTTTACATAAATCGCTTTCAGTATTCTTTTTCCTCGGTAAAGACATGCACGCCAAGCAGAGACTGAGTCCGTCAAACCCAGATTATTGTCCTATTACTGGATATGCAATTTTTACGTATTCATCATTTCTGGAGACCATTATCACTTTGTTCCGAGCCAGTATGGGTGGATATGATGTTAGTTAGTCGAACTTCAAATGACCACGCAATGCTGCATCAATCATCAATTAATACTTGTTAATATTAGCAATACCATTTGGTTATTTCATTGAGAATTCGGAACATAGTTATTAATGTCATTATTAATTTGAACTCGTGAATACCATTTTCACTTATTACATCATTCATTTCATTACATGGTAGAGATCAGAGCCTTGAGTGCATTGAGTCATTGGTACAGATCAGAGCATTGGGTCATAATTTATGCATAATCACTTCTATCCACGATTCTTTCGGTGTTCATTTTTTGAAATGCCCGAAAGGCAATAATGGTGTTTGAACAATATGAACTGTTTACATTACGAACGCTTCCAAATTCAACCGCTTGTTTCAGTATGAGGAATTCGCATGCGCCAACTATGAGGCGCTAACGAAGATCTTATTCGTTTTGTATATGTTCATAATGCCAATTATGATGATCAATATTTTGATCGCAATGATGGGTAACACCTACACGACTGTTATTGCCCAAGCAGAAAAAGCATGGAAGCAGCAGGTTTATCCATTTTTTCGACTTTTCAAACGTCTTCTCTTTCGCCATGTTTGATTATCTCGTATGAATCCGAATGGAAACTGGGTCACTCCCAACATTCATCACTTGGTGATTTGAATATCACTGAAGTAAAAACGTTACGCAACTGATTTTTGATTCAGTATGCCCAGATCGTAATGGTGCTGGAACGTTCAGTACGCAAAGAGAAATTAGCTGCATGTCAATTGGAATATAGTATTCGACTGAATGAAACCAATGATGCTGGCATGGAGATACGTGGTCTGATGGTTATTAAACAGACCAAAAAAACACGTGCGAGACAGAGGAAACAAGCGATCACAAACTGGAAGGTTGGTCTTGCACTCACCAACCGTGGGCAATTGACAACTCTTTCAGACTTGAACGAAATTTCGTGGAATTTTTCAAACGTTCTGGAAATACTTTCTGCGAAAATTTCAGACAATTGGCAGAAAGGTGATTCATACGGTTGACAGACTCGGAATGGATCACGCCAAAGAATTGCTGCATTCACACGATCGTCTTATCGATGAACCGGCTGTCTTGTTGAGAAAGCCTGACACAGCATTACCACCATCCACAAGAGGACGGGTATTGTAATATTGTATTTCTGTACCTGTCATGAGCATTTGTGTCCCTTTGTGAATATGTCGAATAATAGATTATTTGTCAATTTGCTCTTCACAAATCACTTAACTCAAATAACTGAAGAATGTAATGACCTCATTATTTACACAGATCTTTTGCTTACTAATAATGTCGTATTTCGTTGAAATTATCACAAATATTCATCCACGTTGAACATGATAGCTAACTAGGCCAGTTATAATGAAGAAATAATTGTGAGCCATTACTAACAGCAAAATCTCATTTCCTCTCACATGTACAATGAAGTTATTGTTGGTGTTTCACAGGCACGCTCACAGCTTTCACCCGAGTATCCACGTGAACAGAACAAAATCGAAATATTGGAGATATCTCGTCGGAGTTCAACCATCGATGCATCTCTGACCGAGAGAGAAGCTCGCGACATGATCGTCTCAGGACCAGCCTCCGTCAAAAGTGACAGTACCCTGACAGAATGCAGTAAGTGGATAGAAGTTGTATTTCAGTGCTCAATCTTTTCGATTCTATCTATGTGTGTTCATCTCAAAAAGTCGTTTCGAAATTCAGACGTACGATCTTCGAAAAGCATTGATTCTTACTTTCAAATGGTAGATTACGTTAGTAGCCTTGTTTATGGCACTTAAAATACTTGGCCATCAAGTTCTCTCATGTAAGAAGAAGTAATGTTTTCATTTAGTGGTTGTGACAACAACCACCAATACGGCGATGACAATTGAACGGCCGGTAGGGCGTCGAATAATCCGAGGTGTGGATATGGTATCTTCGTTGGAAATGCCGAATATGCCAGCCGTATGTACGCCACCGACGAGACAATTCTCGCCTCGAATTCGATCTGATATGTTTCGCCGTAAGGATAGCCCTGGTACGGATTCATCGTCGAATCATTCAAATAAACAATGGAAGTAAGATGAAATCACTATTAATTCCGTTTACTGCATCACTCATATCACATATGTTTAGACGGCAAGAACTCAGGAAATTTTCATAGAACAGGCCGTTTGTCCAACAACTTATTTTGCTGTTACTTTGTAAATGCCAAATAATTGTTTATTTTCGAAAAGATCGAATCGCTGTTGGACAGGGCAATTTTGTTTGTTCGAAGCGTGCTCAAATAGTAAATATCGAAGTAAATGACACAAAAAAAATAAACAGCGAATTGTTTCAGTTATGACGGAAATGGAAATGAGGAGAATAATACGGTGAAAAATGTGAATATCGAAATGAATGAAACCGCTTGAAAATACATTGCAAAAAACATGTGAATTGCTGTGAATATTTGACGATAGTAATAACACGAATCTGTTTATTTCATCACTATAGAAACCGTTCAGAAATTTACTTACACACATATACACCAAAAAACCGTTTCTGTGAAATGATTCTTTACGTTTTTTGGAACTTATATGGCTTACTAAAAATGATTGCAAACCGGAAATTTTTTTGTCTTCTTTCGATGAAATATCCATGAGGAAAAAGGTTACTGTACATTTGTCAGTTGTGGTATTCATGAATTACTGGCCGACTTCATGAAACAGTTCAGTGACAGATAGCGTGTTCAGTTAGATCAATCTGACCGATTGATCTCATTTCTGAACGATGAATTAATTAATTGATCTCGAATCGACATTTCAATACCAAAGTGATGTTCGCCATTGAAGACGTTTCATAAAAGAGAACTTATATGAATCACTTAATTGCCTTTGTTATTTGAATGAATATTTTCAATATCGCTCAGTTTTAACCTCAACACTATTCTTGTCTTCTGAATGCAAACACCACGCCATCGTCGGATGAAAACTAGTTGCCCTGGATTTTACTCACTTAATGCATGTAGCGTATGTGAGACATAAACTAACCGTCTGAATTAAGCTCAACGAAGCCAAAAAGTAATCGTTTGAGGAGTAGAATAAGGCACAGGACAGTGTAGGATCGATATGCTATCGACTAAAGCGGTAGTTCTCACGTTGGGGTGCTCCATCAACCCTTTTAAAGATCTGGCAGGCCGCCGCTACTCCTCCCCCCTCCTGATACAAGAACTCACTAATTCTACTTATAAAGTCAGGAACAAACGGAAAATCAGTCCGGACATTTCTCAGCGGCGTGAAAGAAATTAGTATCTTAGATCGTTGTGTTCCTCAATATTGCAATCGATTATGATTACATGAAAAACTGCATCTGAGACGCTCACTTTAAACTCATTTAGATGGATTCTCATTCTTTTCAGACGTGTTGTATTCATTCTCATAGCTATTACATGCGAATATCGTTCTCTTGATGGGTTTTTCTCATTCACTTCGTTTCATTTCACTTCACAGTTTGAATCAGTTTCTTATTCTGTAGGACATACTATTTACTGGATGCGTTGACAATTGTTAACACCCGAAATCAACAATACAGCTGTCGCATATTATTGCTCAACAACATTCGACAGTCCAATGATCAGTTATAGAGTGTATTTGATAGAATGAGAATTTGACTTCAATTGTTGAAAGTAGTGAATGACAAATTAGCAAAAGAAAACACTTTCGGTGATAAAAGTTATGAGAGCGATTGTCACAGCAAGGAAAAGAATGAAACCTTGTTAAAACGAATGAAAACCCTGTTAGGCTGGAACGAGCTGTCATAATGTAACAACTGCACGAAATACTAATTTCTCGACCCCTTAATTACCCCTTGACACCTCTACATTACCCAAAATATGCAATTTCACCCCCTATGAGAACCACTGGGTTAAAGGATGAAATCAACAATCACTTTCGCGTTACGAATTAGAGTTGAATAAAGAATATAACGTGCTTTTTCAAAAACGCCGTTTTAGCGTAGAATATTTGCTGCAAATGTGCATACTTTTCTTTCCAAATCTGATATTAAGAGAAGCCGTCTGAGCTTGAAAAGACTTTGAATGAACGGAGCGAACGGCGAACATTTTGTCGCAGAAGGATGATGCTTGTTGTCTTGTAAAGTCAGATGGAGGAGAGAACGAAACTGATGTGATCAGCATTCAGGTTTCTTAACGAATAACGACAAAAATGACGTTTATTTATAAGTCTATACACAATTATTTACAACTATAATAGTAAGTACATAACATGACAAGACATTATAACCGTATTCGACGAGACGAGACTATTGCCTGAATGTAAGAAATCACGTTGGGTTCAATATGAACATGGAAGCACCTCATTCAGGAGAGAGATCAATTTCAGATCTACGAGATACTTAACAACAGCACATTCGCCATTATATGCTAACGATAGGCATTTCATCAACAAATCAATTGCCGAAAATGTTGAACAGACATGAAAGGCACATCTGAATTAAGCTGTACACAAAAAAGTGGAATAAGACAGTAGTTCAACGATTCGGTTGTAACGAGTAAATTTCTTTTGCAGTTCTTCATAATCTGTGGCAGCACCATCTTCTTCACATCAGAATAATAAAACTTGACATGAGGCAGGTGATTTACGACGGATACTTACGATGTAGTATAAAAATTTTAGTCTTTGAAGATTTTAGAGAAAGTTTTTAAGATGGATATTCAAATAAGTGATGATGATGATGGTCGTTATGAAAGTGTTGTCTGTTTAGTAATCAACAAAAATATTCCTTCGTTAAATTATTCACAACTAATGGTTCCTCAGATCGACTCGGACTGCAATACGCCAGAATGTTCTCGTTTGTTTTATAGACTCCATCTGGCCGATTTCGAATCCAACAAACTATCGTTAGTATCAATAATAATATCGCACAAGCAGCTACAAGGGCGATTATGGCTGCAATAAAACAACAACTTTATTGTTGATTGAACTGTTCTGCTGTGTGTTTAAATACAGCTGTTGTTCGATTCAAGGAATATTTCGAAGATTTTTTAGGTTTTGTGGAACAATTTCAGTGTAAACTGTTAAGTAATACGATACTGGCGATGATTCCAGAATACTTAATTTTCTTATGGAAAAACATTTGATTGGGAACAAAAATAAAAGAGTCAATATCCGAAATACAGAGAATAATATGAGCAATCACTGATGGATAAGCTGCGAATTCGACAAGTGAACTCACGCGCTAAAATCATCAAGGAATTGCGATACTCGACGATCGCATGGATTTGTATCTCGGAGTGAATTTCTTGTTCCTCATCGACTTCACCTGATGGAAACATCCTGAAACATCATTGAATACCCATAAGTAACTGACGCTAATCATACTTACTTTTAGACATCAAAACCGTAACTATAAGGATTGGTGAGAATTTGTGTCGTTTGAATTATTTCATTTCTGATAGGAATGCAAGAAATGAAATCAGTGAATTCACAAATATTACTAACAGTTGATCGAAGGGGCAACTACCAAACCGAATATCGCCCTTATAAGATAACCGCGATGAGGATGGATCTTTTAGCGGAAATCCGCTTCCCACCTGTAATCGTGTGATACACCCTGTGAAATCTGAAATACAGCAACAAGTTGAGTGCAGTATGAATCGACAAATACGCGCTCATTGCAATCCATCATATCTATCACTCAACTATTCCGTCTAATCATTACTTTATACTTGACTGTAGAGAACTGTTCAGAACTGATAACCGATTAGATTATTATCAGTCTCCCATCAAAGTAGGTCTGAAAAAGGACAGAAATAACAAACTTTTATCCAAAAAATTCCAAACGTTCAACTGCTCAAAGAACGTCCAGTTGCCTTGCATTGATATTGATTCATCATTATTGATCTGAAACCCAAAAATAACGATAAACTCTACTGAAGGTAATTATCAGCTAATGATAAACACTCAATGAACGGGAAGATGTTTTTTTGGTGAAACTCTTTGACATCTTACAGATCATATCTGAGGCATTATTTATTGTCAACAAAAACTGTTGAAAAATAGCAATGTGCGTAGCATAAAATGGAGATAGTTCAGTAATGTATTCTTCAGCCAATCATAAGTAAACGTGCAATTCAATTGTACTGAATTTTTTGTAATTATACTGAAAGATATTTGTGAACTGATTGCCGTTTATAGAAACAGAAAAGATACGAAGATTCATATGGAGGAAGGGAAATTGGACGCTTACGGTCATAGTGAACGCAGTTTTATCGGCACAAAATCGAATATCAGCCATTTCGTTATCGCTGATGCGATGATATGTATCTGAGGATCTGTGATGAAAGAAAAAACCATCGAACACTGACATATCCAAATAACCTGGAAATTATCACATTCATCGATCATTTTGGAAACGGAAGCACTCTCAATATTAATTCAGATGTTATCAACAGTGTTCGCAACAAAAATATCGGAACATTCAAAAGATGCTAGTAACAAACCATGTTCATTGACAGTGAGATTAAATTCTGAATCAGCGAAGAGCGCTTTGGCACGAATAAGTGAATAATTAAGTGAATATGATTGTATGGCGATACGAAAACAAGATGCTTTGTGCGCTGGGTGTTGCCACGGTATAGAAAGGTGCGATCCTTTCGGAACTGACATACCAATATCTAGAAATGCGAATTCGTATACTTCTCACTGCTAAGGCATCATTCGCCGATTCGCTCATCCGAAATAAACTAACAACATTCATAAGATGATAGTATTTTAACAAGACCATATCCAAAACTAAACATTTCTGATAATTTATATAGTTTGAAATTATGATTCGGAATAACTGGGCTGAGCATTGTGATCACAATATACAACATATTCCAAGCCATTTCGGATGAAAACTTGACAATGATCTCATGAAAACTCGAAAAAAAGTTACCTTGATCACATTTCGGTCCAGTGAACGGTGTTGTTGAGCAATTACATACGTAACTATCATAAAGTTCAGTGCATATAGCATCATTCGCACAACTGTCCTTCCTACACACACCACGTTCACCGATCTTAATAAGCTGAAATCATTGGAATATATAAAATAAATCTCAAATCATTAATACGTAATTTCTTGTCCAGTGGGTGGATATCACAATATATGCTGCTTATAAGCATTGTGCGGTTAAACTAATTCAATGTTGCTTGCTTGCTCTAATTATGAAATATTGCTGCACTTCTCCGTTTGGTTCACTTTCATCAATAGCTATGTTCAGCAATCAGATTCACATCGAGTATTTTTAAAAAGGGATGGATCCGATAAACATTAAGACAGTGAACCTGAACGTGTGATATGGGCAATTTTCGAAGTAATGATGACAGCTGAATTTCCTTTCCGCACAAATAGAGATTTCTGATCATGCCCGCATATCCAGATAAGCCATGTTGTGTTCGTGAACCAATAATCCAAGTGTACGTGTGAGGTAATACAATGGACTGATTCAAATACGCGACACTTCCATCCACCTTCAACACCATACCGTCCTCATGCACCTCCCAATAGACGTGATGCCATTTATCGTCATTGATCGGAAGATCCGATTCAATTTCAATCACATTACCACCGTTCACTAGTTGACCAATGAGCTGACCACCGGCTGTGTACAACTGATACCAACGTTGAGCGTTCACCGATTGCCAGGTGAAGATGTTCATTCGTGGATGACCGAAACGAACGTGCATGCTGATGTCGAGTAGTGATGCCGCAAATGACTGTGAACCACTCAAATGAATATCTCGACTCAGCAATGAGATTGTGTCGAATACGGATCGATGTGAGCAAACGAGCGCACCGATCGAGACGTTAATCGACGAGCTGGGTGTAGTGCCACCGAGGTAGAGATTCATGATGGGCAGTAGTTGCATATGTGAATTGAAACCCTCATCGACCGCATCCTCACCACTGTCGCAATTGCACATTCGATTGTGGATACACGACGAATTGATTGCACACGAGCACATCCGTGAATACGGCGCTGCGTCAGCCCATTGCAAACCGTGTTGGCCGTTCCGTGTCGCGTACCACGACGACGGTCGTCTTTCGTAGCCAAACGTCATCAACTTTGCACCACCGCGACATTCGTATCGCATGTACTGCTCACACCATTCGAAACCATCAACGAAACGATCGATCTGATTCAACTCCAATCCATACTGAAGCGTTTTACGAATTGATCCTGGCTCGGTGTATCCACTCACGAACAGTCCAGATGGTTCCAGGTTGTGATAAAGTGTTGTTGTGATTGTTTGATCTTGATCTGAAGGATCCATACCACCGAATTGATCTATTGTTCGTGCACACTGAACCGTTACTGGACGCAATAAATGACCACCGTCCAAATCAAGCGATACGTTTTTGATGGTTACGCGCTTGCTAGTGGATCTGCTAAACCACTCCTCACATGATCGGTACAACTGAGCTGAAATTTTTTACAGCAACTGAAGTCAGATTTATTAAAACGAACAAAATCGATATCACTATTATTTACAAATATCAATACATCATTGAAGACATACTCTCCTCGATGTTGAACAAAGATAAAAAATATCAAAAAACGAGACTTGAATAAGAAAACCGAATGTGAGTTATAAAACTGACAAGAATGACAAGTGCGTCCGTAGAAATTCTGTTTGCAAATACAGCGATAATCGTTCAAAGTTATTTGTTCACAAATGCCATCGTTTTCGCATGGATTCGGTGCACACCGAAAACTGTATTTGCATGTGTCCAGCGTGACATCGCCGAAGAAGTTGGCTGAACGAAACGCGACGGTCGCCGACCGATAGCAACCGATTGCAGACAGATGGAAATGGGCCAGCTGCTTGGAAATACTGCGTACAATTGATCCCTCGAGCCACATCACTGTCAGTCCATCAACGTCAACATTCAATCGCGCACCCCAAATCATCAACGATAAGGAATGCCACGATCCATCACCTACTGCAATCACTGAAATATGTCTCGTCAACTCCATCCAGTCACTGCCTTCAATTATCGCAAGCAAGCCAATATACAACTAATGTTTACAATCTTAACGTCTGGAATACAAAACAGTAATTCTCACGACCGCTTCGAGAGATTTTCAACTCCGAATGGTAAAATCGAGTGCATACTTCCATAGAATATTCATAGGAAAATTTTTGAAAAAGGATACGGTACTTGTTGTACGATCTACTTTGCATTCCATGCATTAAATTTCGTAATCAATTTCTCACGATCTGTTAGTGAAAATTTGTTCGCGAAAATACTGCATAAGTAATGAATGGTGTTCATACATCCGTTCCTTATTTCAAGCCAGAAACAATTGATATCAAACAATACTTTATCGCTTGAACGACTCCACATGCATCCTTATCCGCATCGCATCAACACCTCATCCAATCCACAATCATAACAGCGTTGTTGAACTATCATAAGAGTAAATAAGAGTATTGTACCTGGATGAGAAACTTGTTCCACTCTCGACTTGTTAGTAGCAATTGAGAGGTGCTGATTTTGATTGATACTCAGCACAAGCAATGAATCATTTTGAGCATCACTTAGCATGAGAATCGTTGTGGGTTGTGGCAAAATACGGAATTCGATTGAGAAGGGAAGAAATGAGAACGGTATCTCGACGAAGCCTCCCTTCGCTATTGTCATCAGTTGTGGCCGAGGCATCTGAAGGTCAATCCTTATTCATCACCAAAACGAAAATGCCATAAACCATTCAAAATTTCTCGCTAAAGAGCTCTTTATCACTTACTTGACATTCACGTTTTTGTTCTGTCGGTAATTCAGCTAACAAATCAATATTGTTCAAGTAAAGCCTTGCTAAGCATCCATGAAATGATATCTCTATGCCTTCACTCATATCATCCGGTGGCCTGCCAGCTACGTGAATCTAAAACAAACAGTAAAATCTAATCAGTTGATCAGAACACAGATATTGATCTCCATCTGTGCAACCACTAGAACCCTTATGCTTTCGTTTGAATCACACTGACAATTTGAATCAAACTGTATTCCACACTGCATGTTTCATTGTCGATCGGACTGCGAGCTACCTATCACCAGTAGGTTTCGTATAAGGAATTCAAGTAAAATTATTTCCCGTATGTGACTGTAAGGTTGAGATAATGCTTTAATTATAAGTGTTTGTTTGCGTTGTGCAGTAATGTCTCGCAATAAAATAACACTACATTAATGAACGAGCGAGCATCAATTCAGTTGTTATTGGTGTCGTTTTACGTACCTCAGCACATTCTATGAAAACATATCGTTTTTAAAGTAAACTCGTGGACGCTTATATTTAATTTATGCTGCGCTGATGTTCGTAAGATGCATGATTATTTCATGTTGTTAACATGTTAGTAACATGCAGCGGTTATTTGATGATTCCGTGGAACATTACGAATGGTAATTATTGTGCATCTCAAACAACCAACGTGTTTGTAATATATTGCATAAAAAATTGATAATTCATGATTGAACGAACAGATTTCTATTTTAGCATATTTTATGATAGTCATGACAACTGAAACATGCATTGCAATCGGACTGAACGATGAAGAATAATTGCTGGTGTGTGTCTGAATTCTATGCGAAACATATGTTCATCATCACATTGCGAGACTTGTGCTCTTTTCTATGCGATCATCTATCTCATAAAGAGTACCTATTATTGCGCATTCGTTTTCATTTGATTCATTCCCTCTTTTGAGTGTTTACTATCTTCTTGACTAGAATGCATGAGAGGTTTGCACACGATTCAATCAGACAGATGTTTTGTAAAATTAATAATAAAGAATAAAGTGCAATACAAGAAACACTGCATACATGCGCATCGAAATCAAGTTTTCGATACAGTCCGGATGGTGTAGTGGTGTTCATAATAACACCGTCAATTATCAATTGCACAGAATCGAACTGGTGTACCCACTGAAAATCATGCCATTCTCCATCGTTCAGTGCCAGTCCTCCTGATATTGTTGAATGGCTCAAAGAACCTAGAATGTTTAGTGATCAAATCATTTAGCACAAACCTTATCATTATTCTTAGCCAAGTGAACATATACCCATACCTAAATCTGAAAGAATATCACTCAGAGCTAACGAAAGGTTACCGAATTGAAGCATTTCCACGCAAAATATCATAACATTGGTACTGATGGCTTGCTGGAGAAAATCTCCAAGACATTAAGGAATGACTACATTCAGCAACTCCTTCTTCGCATTTTAATGTAATCAAAACGACTGAACGGTTATTGCATAGATAGGTAGCTTTCAGATCAACAGTAACCTCATACGTTCTCAGCAAAAAGGATTACTTATTATGGTTATTCTGAAATATTCAAGCTGCGCAAATGCTCTGAATGAAAAGTGCACTTAAGCTCGTGTGTATAGCTGATAATGGATATTTTCTGAACGTTTTCATTATTCCATTCTTCAGCATCGTTGTACTCGAATAAGATTATTAATGTAAGCTTATAGATGATAACTGGACGTTTGTGATTGGTAAATGTTAGACGAATAAAAGACTAGATAATGGCATTCGGTCGATGAAATGCCCTTTGCAGCGACAAATCGACAAACGATGAATACATAAAGGATGAAAGCGCTATGAATAAATAAAGGAAGCAATCTGTAAACGGAACAAACCAAAGTCGAATATTATATGGATTGTTCCACGAATAATTTGAGCGATCAACAAGTCGCCTTGATCGGCCAGTGAGAATATGAATATTCCATTCTCGAATGTACGAAACTGAACATTAAGTTGATTCTCGTACATTGAAACAATTCCCACTTTATGTGTGTCAACCGTAAATGGCTGATCATTGAAATATGATATGGGTGTTTCTGCAATTTAATTATCGCTTTATAGCATCCGCAATTCAATTATAAGTGCATTGGGCAAATATGATATCTCATACCGTATTTACATGCTGTTAGCATTATGTTCGGAATAAATTGAGCATTTGACTGATAAACGGGTTCGAGGTATATTCTTTTCGCGAGAATATCCAGTGACTGCCATTCAACTGAGGTGGGTAATAGCGATGAATATATCACCTAGAAAATGCTGTTTAAGTCATTCATCTCCGGTGATTTTCATTGTTGTTTTCGGTTGCTTTAGGAAACTGATGCTGATACTGTTGATGCATTCAGAAGTGGTAAGTGAGAGTTTAAGAGTTAACGAGTACGGAACAAAAATACAACGAATAATCCAGTAAAGCGTTTGCGTTTTATGGCCTACTTAAGGACCTTTTTTAGGGGATTGGAATCAGAGAATGTTACAAAGCAAAAGTGTAATTTAAACATTAAAGGCACCAGTGGAGATCCACTATGTGAAAGAAGTTGTTTCCTGGTCATTTGATCATCACTTATTTCGATAAACACATAAAAGATGAATAATGGTGCAACAACGGCCATCTTTTTCAATGTGTAAACCTGACCAAGATCGATACTCCATGCCGAAAAATTTAATTCTTCGCATTCTATCGAGCTCACTGAAATACGTTCAAATAAGGTTCAAAACAAAGTATTGCATGTCGAGTGTAAGTCTCTTTAAACATATCTGGTATTATATTTTTGAATGAGAATATCTGAAGAATATGCTTGCTCAGAAAATGATCAAAGTGTGAGGAAATTGCAATTGTGAATGAGAATTGTTATCGACTGCACGATCGTATTGCAATACCATTAAATAACGCATTCATGCTGAAATTATTTCCAGAGAGCAGCCCAGCAATTTATTATCCAGTCAGTTCACATCACCCAAACATATTTCATTAGTTCTAGACAACAACTGTGTTCATGCAAACCGTATTGAATTGCTTAAGAAAGAGTCATAACAAGCAAGACATACGCAAATAAACAATCGCACGCAAACGTACCTTCGTTAAAAAACAACCGGCACAATAGCAGCACAATTAGCACAATGTATTGCAATGAAATGAGCATTTGCATACGCGGTTACTGATAATAACAGTAACAATAATTATGAATATTCCAATGAATTATGCGAAGTGAGTAGTTATATGGGCATAAACCGAATGAAGCGTTTACGCTATAGGGACAGCTTGACGATCGTCGATTGACATATTAAGGCTTGGATGAATGGACGTGATTGACTTTGCTCGCTGGGTTGATTATGATGACGATGAGGGCAACGTGAGTGATTTCGGTGGCGATCTGGTCAAGTGGGAGACGATTGGGTGATGGGTTTGATGTATGGTGGATTAACGGCGATATACGACGATGAGACCACGATTTGTGTGTCCTCGCAGGAAGGAGGAGCAACCAGAGCAGTCAGTGTGATTAGTGAATAACGCACAACCAGAAATGGAAATAAATGAAACGATATGGTGGGATGAGAATTAGCATAAATACAACAACAACAAAAACAACATAGCATATAAGGAATAATATATATGTTCTACTGATATAAATATATAATATGCAGCAGCACGAGTAATAGGACAGACAGCTGCTGCTGCTGTTCTTGCGTTTGCTGTGTTATTATGGCGTTGTTTGAGTCAACTCCTCGCTCTTCACTCAGTCCGCTTCTTAAAGCGGTGGCCCAACGGCCGGCCCAACAACCGCAAGCTAGAGCAGTATTTGAGAATTGAATGGATGGATGATGGCTTGATGAAACTGACTGTCTAGTATAGCTAATCTAACTGCTGCAGCTAATCTTCAAATATACTCCTCACTAGCTATATACAACAAGCGATGTAGACAATTATGCTACGTATATTTGCTTATGATATCACAGCATCACTCCAATTCAATCGCATACTTATTCAAACTCATATTCGAATCCATCTTATGAATGTACGCCATTTTAATTGGTATCAAAATAAAATCAGACCAATTCAGGTCGTCTTTACATGAATGCATTACAGATGTACAATTGCCGTGTACGAAAATAAAATTTTCTTGCGGAATTTAACATTCCATGCGCATCAATATATAACAGTCATTAAATACTAGACGTAATATTTCTCGAAATATCGATCATAAATACGTGCATTCTTAAATCAACGCACTCGTCGTGTTCGGCAAGTAATGTTCAAATGAACCACAAACAAGAGCGTGTAAATAACTTGTGCAACTTTAAGAATTTCAAACCTCTTCAACACAAACATAACAAAAGTTGCTGAAAACATAAAAAACACACCTCTATAATAAACCGTATACACAAACATAAAGCATAGGCAATAGAATTGCTGACGATTTATATTTGTAAGCGAAACGATAAATTGAAAAAAAGTGTACATTGAGTTAGTTACTTATTTATTTTTCCATCAATCTAAACCGCAGTTTTCATTTCGGCAGACGAATTCGTTTTGACAAATTGAACGAAAACACTCAACAAATACGAATTGTTTAATATTGCAAGCAAAACGGCAACAATAATCAACGATATCAAATCCAAATATCTGAAGTGCAATCACCATTCGGATATCTCATTTCATGCGCCAGAAATGGTCCTCCTTCAATTCTGCCGAAATCAACCAAAAAATCCTCATTGATTGTCAATCCACCACGATCAGTATTCACATCGATTTGTATCATTCTGGTGCCACTCACTTTCGTCTTCGGATAGAATTGCTCATCCCATATACGGAACAACGATGTGGTTGCATAAAGCCGTTTGCCGTCTAAACTCAACTGTAACATTTGTGGACCACCTTCAATACGTTCGCCTTTTATGTAACACGCTTTTGGACGTTCCTGAATTTTATGAAGTTTTGCTTTATTATGATTTTAGGCAGATAATAATTCATTAAAGTATTCGAACAATTACCAGTGTCGATACCACAAAAGTTGAACACTTAAATTAAACCTTTATCGTACCCTAGATAGGGTAACGGCAAAAGAATGACTACTAAAAAGCCTTTTGTAAACAATGAATCATCTTGAAGGCCGCGTAAGAGGTCAAGAACTGCTTGCCTTATGCAACTGCAGCAATAAAACAATTCACTCGTTTATTTCCCTTTTACTACTGATTCAGAACGCTATTATCACGTTAACGGACCCATTTTGGGTAATTCGGGGGTGTCAAGGGATAATGAAATGGGTTGGGGAATTAATATTTCGTGCAGCTGTTATTTTATGATAGAACGCCATTGCGATGGCGTTTTTTAATTCGAGCACGTAAATGCGGTTAGCAGATGGTAACATATTTTTCTTATTTTCTGAGTATCATTAGCTCGTTAGGGCCAGCAGGGTTTTCATTCTTTTCCTTGCTGCCATAGCTGCCTCTCACAACTTTTATCACCAAAAGTGTTCTCTTTTGCTAATTTTTCATTCATTTCATTCAACAGTTAAAGTCAAATTCTCATTCTATCAAACACACTCTGTAATTGATCGTTTGACTGTCGAATGTTGTTAAGCAATAACATTCGATTATATATATATATATGTATGTATATATATATATATATATATATATATATATATATATATATATATATATATATATACTACAGAAATTGATTGGAACTGTGAAGTGAAATGAGATGAAGTGAATGAGAAAAACTCATTAAAACAACCACATTCGCATGTTATAGCCATGAGATTTAATGCAACACGTCTGAAATTCATCTAAATCAGTTTCAAGTGAGCGTGTTATAGACAATAGTTTTTCATGCAATCATAATCGATTGTAGGAATGAGCAACGTAACGGTCTGGGCCACTAATTTCTTTCACGCCGCAAACAAAATTTGAAATTCAGTTTAACATGAACTACCTGAAGTTCTTCGTCTTCCTCCAAATCTACGATCACATCAGTTTCGTCATGAATGCTCCCTCCAATGAACACCTGTTAAAAACAAGCCAACCAAGTTCATTTCTAACACGATTAGACGGTAAACCATATAATATCAAAACTATCAGCTTCAGTCACAGCGCTAAATCCAAATACACAGATGAGCAATAAGTATATTCGTTAATTTCACTTGTACCATTTGAATGCCAATATCACTCTTAGCATTAGCATAAAAAAGATTTTCGAAGAATACATAAAATCAATTTACTCACCTGTCCAACCAGCTTTGGATGATGAGGATCTGATATGTCGTATTGACGAATATCACCATGTAACCAGCATGATAAATACAGAAACTTGTCATCCATTGAGATGATAATTTCAGTTATCAGACCTGGCATTTTATCAGAGGACCAATTCTTAACCGCTTTTGGAGGTATTCGGACGACTTCTTCAGCGCGATACAAATCATCATTCTAAAATAAAAACACAAAAAATTCACGAATAAAATCTAGAAATGATTTTATGCGAAGCTAATCTGTACTGATGAATTTCATCTATCTTGCTGACATTGGCATCGAAATGAATAAAATGTATGTTTCGAAAGAGCCAAGCACTGGAGAAGTCATATAAAGTGTTCCAAAAACCAACTGACATCTGACTTATAAATGTGGTAAAGCGTAGAATCAAACGCCACTCCAACAAAACAATGTACGGATGAAGGATCATGAAGAAATCGCACTTCCAGCGGAATACCACTTCCTGAACCGTTCAGATCGATACTCTGCTTTAGAGTGTGCTCTTTCCAATTCCATATATGAATTTTGTTACCGTACAAACCTGTAACATACAGTTTGCAGCATAACTGTTTATAATAGGCAGAAAACTGTTCATTTGATCATCCAATCGATTAATTCACAGACTGAATATCGAGGAGAGTTCGACGAGCGATATTGGTTTGCTGCTGTGTACTAGTTGATGTCGTAAAAATGTGGCAATGTGCTTAGCTAAATGGTAGTATGATCAGTTGATATGCAATTACGCAAGGTTCGACTCCGCACTCCACTATCCAAACATTCTGGCACTTTTCCGATTGTCAGAAAGTATTTCACAGTGGAAATATCAAACAGTGGTTAGCGGAAATAGCGAACAGCTCTGTTAAAACGAATGCTCGCGAGATTCACTTTCCAAACATTCTACTTTTACGTAGGTGATTCAAAGAACGAATACGATCAGATTCTTTTAATATTTAGACGTTCACGACTATGTGAATTCATCTAACCTCATCTTATTACATAAGAGGATGCTTGATAACTAAAATCTTTTAAGAGGATGCTTCATAACTAAAACCTAATAAAACAATGCTTCATAATATACCTTGTGCCACATCCTTCATTTGAAAGCCTCTTCGGATGGCTAATGGTGCTCCCCATTCCGTACTCACCATTACATTGTGATGTGGCTGATACCAAAAATCATAGTTGAACTGTATATGTTGAGAATCCTTCGCGATCCAGGTGTCAACGACGTCAAATGTCTTACCATTCACAAGAATGAAATCACCTTGAATGTTGTATTGAACAATTTTTGCACAATAATATTCCCGGGACTGTACCGGAGCACTTCATATATATGTATATATGTTCGGGTAGTATATGTCAAAGCAACAATTCAAGAACATCATGTTATACGAACAGAAATGTTGCCGAACGTGTACTGATTTTATGTGCCACTCATTGCTTAAAATTCAATTTTCAGCGAATACGCATAATTTATTAGTCAACACACTCAAAGCATAATCTGCTCATAAACAATGAATGATCACACGATAGATCGAATGATTACACGTTAAATTTATATTTTTACCTTTCTTTCAGATCATTCGTTTATTCTGGTGTTGTGCCACTTTTAAACTGCTATGTGCTCGACTTTTTCAGATCAACCAGCGAAGAATATGGCTTACTTATGTTCGTTTAACATGAAGAGACGGAACCACAGTTGGGGACATTTTATGATTATACGCTTCACAAAACTGCCAAAAATGAACATGCTTACCTTTAGCATCACCTTTTGCATCGCCCAATGTACTTATCATAATGTTGCCATCTGCGAGGCAATGCGTTGTGTGCGGGAAACTAACGTTATGAGCCAACAACGCGTTCGGTTCCACCACCTGAAATGATAAACTTGAATCGAAACAACCTTCAATTCAGTTATGCTTCAAGGATTTGGGTTGTTTCATCACCATCTCGCTTTGTAATTCAGTTGTTATGTTGATTGTTGCATCAGTAATTCGTAGCAGAACATTCGTCTTTTATGTTTGAAATTAGCTCACAATTTGCGGTTGACAGCCAATTGGGATTATTAACAAAATTTTATTCGTCACCATTAACTTTAGTTCGATTTTAATGTAACGTGTAACTTCTTATTTGGGAGTACATATCGTGAAACTTTCTCACAAACCTTATGAAGCTTGAGTGCTTTTGGATTGGTTGTGTTGATGAAGTAGACTCGCGAGGACAGCAAGCAAGGAACCACAAGGTAGGATCGTTTGGCTGTCTTATCACCGAAACAACTCGAACATGCATTCCATCCCGAATGGTGCACTTCATCACCCGAATAAGGCAAATCTACACGACTAACGATCTGAAAGCTTCGATTCAATTCAATTAATGCTATTCAATGCCAATCACGCTTCATTTACCTCCCATTAATGTCGGTTATCCTCATATTCTGAACATAAGTTGTTAAGGCATACAGAAAAGTTTCACTTGAATGCATACGTCCACTTAATGGTTTTACAGTATTATCTGAACAAAATAAATTATTTGAAAGCGTTGGGTGTAGCGAAAGTGCTATGTGTTTACGCTGATTAAGTGAACTTATTTTTTTTCCTAATATGAGATCAGCCGTTATTGATGGGTTAACGAAGGACTGAATATATCCACATCAAATTCGAATCACATTCACCTGGCAGTAAGTATCGCTCGTTGGATCAACATCGACCGTTGTGATGATATCTGGTTTTGATGGATCCGTGTTTGGACAGGTAACAAATAAAAACTTTTCCCTCGGACCGTTCAGAAAAGCATCTTGAGGACTGGCATATCCTGGTCCGCTGCATTCGCAGCATTTCTTTTTCAGCTCACAAGCCAAAACCATTTCTACAATATTTTTATTCTCAACGCTTGTTCTTGTGGAACAGCCGGTACTGATTGTGAGCTGTGAGATCGAGCCAAGCCAAGACTTACTGAGATGAACCAAAGCTTGCCGGGTCAGGCTGGAAATTATCTTAACCCGATAAGTCTCGACCCCGACCGGATCGGCAAGTCTTGATCCGACCCAGTAAGTATTGGTACGGCAAATCTTGACTCGGCCAGATTCGGTACGCTTCCGCGAATCTTGTTCCAGCCCAGTGGTCCGGAACCGCCAATTCAACACTTCCAATTCGCATGTGGTAATTCAATTTCATTTAAATGCACTAACAATAAGATTTCACAGTTACGAATCATTGTAACAAATTAAAAAACTAAATGAATTAACTCCTAATTTCTTATGAATACACTACCATATTACATTTCTAGGTACTTATTTGTGGTTATCATAAAGAATCACTTAAAATATCTCCAAAAGGTTCACGTCACGAGCGTTATTTTCATTCGAAAATTGCTCGAACCTTTCGAGTGCAGAAGAGAATGTAATGAACATGAAATGCGGCGACCAATGCTCATTGCGATAGACCGGTATATGGAAAGGGTAGTACGAATGTGTTGCGCATTTGAAGGGTAACAACTGATAACGAGTCAGTCGTAAAACTGATTGACATGTAAACAGCCTTCAGGTAATATTCATAGTGTTGTAAATTACTTTTCAAATATATCGATGTTTCTTCTCAGATCAATCAACTGTTCTTCCACTCAAAATATCATATGATATTGCCTCCAAGGCTATTTTATCGAATTTCATAGGGTTCATATGAATTTGCTCGAAGTTTTGAGTAACATATCGATCAGAGAAAAGCAACATGTTGACTAGTGAAATATTGAACATTATTGAAGGGTATTAATGAATACTGGAGGGTAATATTGAATATCTTTATTCAAGGGTATTTAATGCACAATTAAAAGTGACTGAAACGGATGTAACGATAATAAAAACCTTTCGACAATGTTTATTTGCGTTGGAATATCAACACTGAGGAGAAAAATACGCAAAGGAATATTTATTTCCGAATAATGTTTATAACGATATTAAACAACATTATTTACAAGGGAATGTTTCGGCGTAATTTTTGGGGCGATTGTCTCGCTAAAGGCATTTTGCGCCTAAACGATCGTTTCATGTAAATTTTCGTTCCACGGTTAAGTAGGCCCCATTTAATTTCGTCCTGAATATTGCTGCGCAAGAAAACGTAGTCAAAACGTGTCTATTATCGTTACATCTGTTTCAATTACTTTAACTTTTACCATGACTATTTTCAACATGCGGCAATCTACTTCTACATCTGATATCAATGTACATAATATATAACCATGTGATCAGTGAGATCAGGACGATTTTCAGTTTTAAAAATATGCTGTTTGCTTGGTATTGATACTCTTTGCAGAAGTTGACATCTTTGTTAACTGCATTCCAACGTCAGTTATTTGGTTACAATAAGAGTGTTTAAGACACCGATTTTTGCTGCTACAATTGGTATGAAATTGTTATCGAATTGGATCTTAGAGGAACAATAAGGTCGAAGAAAATGCTCGCTTATAAGTTCTTTGTTTCATCGGTATGGAAATCGAAACAGGATGCAGTCCATTATTGTTATTGTTATTCGTTCTATGGAAGAAAGGAACACACGAATTGCGTGACTGATTCAATTGACTTCACTGTATTTCCGAACCGGTTTCTAGTGATTATCAATTTGTTTGCGTTCTTTTCAATGACCAATTCTTTTTGTGATTGATGATTATTATTATAATTCCTTTCTCTTGTTATCTTCTCCGAAAATTTCTAGCGCAGTTTTTTTGCTGTTCTTTCCTTTCCATCATTCGTTTGGATGCAATGTGACCGATTCAATCGCACCGATTCAATTACAATGAAAAACGAAACGTTTCATTAGGTGCTATTTGTGACACCGTTTGATCAATTAAGAATTCGTGTTTGTTGGATGCCATTCAGTCCCAATCGACGATTAAAACTTTCGATGCAATTATCTAATAACAATAACAATACACTTTTATTCTTATCCGTATCATTTCACATGAGTTTTAGTTCTATGTATGGTTCCCGTTCATGATCTGATCATATTCCATAGTGTTACCCGTTTTGTTGAATTTACGATTAAGAATGCTCAACTGATTTACTTTAGGGGACGTTTAGAATGAGAAAGTTGATGACAGTGATAATACGAACATTTTGAGTGGGCACAAACCAGAATAGTAGTCAAAAATGAATTTATTTCATATAATGAACACATGATTCTTGACGAGAGCGTAGCAATAATCGTACTGCACCATTTTGTTACAACAGAAAGTGATGATAATTATAATTAACTCAATTGATAATGATAATCGATGAATTCTAACGAGCGTGGTAACGGTTGTTAATCGTTATTCACTCACGAACAAAATAACACCCGAGAAGGCGTATCTGAAACACAGTTCGAAACATGAGCTGTATTCAGATAAAATAAAAGCTTCCAGAAGACGGCACAAATGCGTTGTCTGAAGCAAGTTTCATTGGTGATTCAACTGGCCTATGGGCAACACAATAATGCAAATTGTATATTGAAGTGGCAGCGACCTATTTTAGGTAATCAGCTTCAACGATGAGAGAAAAGTTTGATGATTTAACAGACAGTAGCAGGCAGCAGTGTACATGAAGGATGCTTGTCGAGACTTTGACATCAAGATATGATGTCATATGTTGGACTGGAAAGACAAGAGAACGACGGCAAATGAAAGAAGATAAAATGCGATGCTGCAATGAGGCGTGTGTGGATTGCACTGGGATTAGGTTTTGAATGCTTCGTGTATCGTATTTGTCTGATGAGGTAACTATTAAAAATCCGCGATTCTAGCGCTGAATGCATCAGAAATGTGCACGAAATTAGACTTTTTTGGGTGAACTAAAGAAACAAGATGCGAATATGGCGGTAACAGCCACTGCAGCTGCAGCAATCAACACAATCATCAGCGGTGACATGCAGACACCGTTGTACATTCGTTGGAAGATCACGTTGCTACCGGCGTCATGTAGGACACGATGTTGGAACTCAGCTGGTAGGGCTGACGCCTGAAATGACAACCGATATCACCACTTTGAACTTATACAGACCGATTTTTGCAGATTTTATCTTCTAATAAGTTATTTGATCTTATGAGAAGTATCTGGCTCGTTGAGAGACCATCTTGTTTATGAATAATGCGTTTTGAGGAAAGGGTAGAGGTGCCGAACGTGAATGAAATTTTAAACTGTATTTTGCTAGGATTTTAGTTCATTTCAAAATGACTTTGTTCTGTGAGCACTCTTTTAGAAGTTTGCGTCAAGGTTCAACATATAATCAACGGAGACATCGATCTAGTGAAGGGCTGCATTGAGATCATGATGATGCACATTACCTGATCAGATATATCGATTGTGCTGATGTCTGTTCGAACGTCCAGTGTATTGTCACCGAAACCAGCCTGCCTCTTCTTCAACAGTCGAAGTTGTGCTGGTGCAGCTCCGGCTGCTGGTGCAACTCCTCCGGCTCCAACTTTGAGAGCACCAAAACCGCTTGGTTCAGCACACTGTGGTCGTGCGCATTCTGAGTTCGGTTCTTTAATTGAAATCGAAATTTGGCATTGGTAGAAGAGCTGTGAACGATCGGCGTATTTGTAGACGTGAGCCTCCTGCAAAGCGAAATAGTTCTTTCATTTGATAGCGATTACTTGTGACTTGTAATCAAACTTGTGTTTCACTTCGTTACATATACTGAAATAAGAATTTGATTTTGAATTGATCTAATGAGAGTGATCAATAACCTGTCCAGCCATGAGATCAGTGGGATATTCGAGATTATTGAGAACGTATTTGTCGAGAGCACATCCATCTGCATTCAGTATCTCGATGGTATCACCCTTTCCATCATCGACCGTACACGAATGCACAACAGCACAGAACGTATCAACTGTCTCAGAATCACAAGTCCACTTGTGGTATACTTGCTGACCGATCTCAGCATATTGTACTGGTTCTCCGGTTGGTCCTCCATCAAGAATCTGAATTGAAGTTATCCGTATTCATTCATCCCTTGAGTCAATCAATTCCACGCTGCTCATTTTCGAATATGACGAAGAAACATTGAATTAAAAAAGTAACTTTTGAGCAAGTGTTCAGTTGAAAAGTAGCGCTAACCTCATATCTGCAAATTGGCATTGGTATGACTTGTGTTTGGAATGCGGTCGTAATCTCGGAAACTTCGATTTGCGTCGAAACAGTCTTGTCGGCTTCCATATAGAAGCATTGTATGCGATAGGCGCGATCCACCTTGGTCACGAACAGTGGATGGAATGAAATAACAACGGTGGTCGTAACGTATACTCCGCGAGGATTTAGTGATCTTGTTCGTGCCACATTGCAAGTATCGAACGGTAATTCAATACCAGCTACTTGTCGACCATGTTCACTCTTTCGACATTCGTCCTGAATGATGGGCAACATTCATTTCATTGATTCTGGATACATTTCAGTACGTCAAACTGTTAGATGCGGCCAAAAATTTTCGGTTGGGAATGCATTTGAGAAGTCAAGTGGACAAAAGTTGCCATCAGAATTTGAAATTAACAACTTGAAGACGTCAATAGCAATAGAAAAGTTGTTTGGATTTCACCTCACTGAGAACATCTCTTCGGTGGAGAATTGAAAAGGAATGAAAAGCCGTAATGACACAATTGGTTGAAGATCAAACGGTTACGTACCTGTTCATAGAGTCCTTTTACATAGACATGTCCTTCGAAAGGATTTCGAGTGTTGAAGTTAACAGTCACTGAGACGGGACCGCACTCAATTTCTGGTTCACCCTCAACCCCGTTATCAACGGGAATGGCGATTGCCAACGCAATCAATCCTAAAGCTATGAGCAGTCGCAAACAAATCATTGCTGGAAGCTGAAAGAGTCGAGTAGCAGCAGCCTCAACCACGAATTAATGATCAAATAAATGAATTTAGTTATACTGTCGATGAAGTTTCTCCTTTAAATACGCATAATCCATAAGGTTCTAATGGGTCATAAGGGTCATCCCTTGACCATTCGTTTATTGCGATGCCCCTCCTCCTGTTTTTTCTTCCCTGTGTTTTATTTTGTTACCATTCAATTTCTTCGTCAATCATCCGCATGAACACACAACAATGAGATGGATGATACGTCAACGAATAACACAACAGATAATACAGATCTTCAGAAATTTTGATGTCTATCATCAAATCCGTGCGATGAGAGTCTCGTTGAATGGTGCTGCTGCATTCTCAGTCAGATCAATACGAATCACTTCATTTCATCGCGTTTATGGATCAATTCAATAGCACACTTATCTCTGAGCACTTACAATTCAGTTTCAAAAAACTCTCATTATTACTTCATTCAGACGTATTTTGATCCTAAACTTTTAATTCATCAGTTGTTTTCTTCTTCTTCGAAAAGACTCAAATTATGGCTAGCGGCCGCTTGTGACGACAATCTCGAAATGTTTTCTCAGTTGAATGGTTTTGGCGATAGATGAAGTAGTCAATTTTTTGGTTCGAATCCACATGACTGAATTATTGCTCTCTCGATGATTGATAAACGTTGACAACACTTTCAGCATCATTATTTTAGAATACAAGATCATTAATGTGGTCCAATGCTCACAATAATTTAAATTCTCAATATAATTGCACAATATTATCAAAAATTTTTTTTCAGTGTCGCAAAAATTCGGGTTTTTTTGAGGAGTTTTTGTTTTTGCATATTGACACTAATGATGTTTGTCAGTAGGCGGAAAAGAAATGAAAACTGTGAGAATATTCATTTGACAGAAACGAAAAAGGAATGATTGTGTAGTATATTCGATTGAAAACAGTCAACTGCTGAATTATTGGTGAAATTGAAGATAAAGAAGGATCGTGCATTAGATGATGAGAACGTTATGATGCAAACATCTCATTCGTCTTTACTGTGTGCTCAGTCTGAATTTCGCAAAAAAAATCAAACGTTGGTATCGAATTTCGAATTTTCGAATTCAGTTTAAAGTGCCTTCACGCTCACTGGAATGAATCACTTAAGTGATCATTATCAGTGAGTTCCCGAATAAATTAATTTTAATGAGGTAATCGCGATCAGTTAATTCTAAAATTTGTTCCAACATTATTGTTAGTTTTCATTTGATCTTGTAAACGAGCTGAATTTTGATCTCATCAGCGTGATGAATTCTTCCACTGCTTTGCAGCAGCGCGCTTTTCGAAAAAGTTCCTGATTCTGCTGAAATTCATAATTGGAATGTGAAAAGGCGACTGATTAGTTCACTGCGGAGAAGAGTGTAGATCTGTTATCCAAAAGCACAATGAGATTAGTGCTCATAATGGGCTTTTGCTGCTACAAACGCGCATTTTACAGCATAAAATGTATTTCATTTCTCTTTGCATTCTAATCTCCATCTAACATTTATCTGATATTCCTTTGTTTCTTTTTTGCAATCCGTAAGAGTCTTTTGCATGAAATGCGGATGTTGGTGTGTCACTTAGAGAAGCGTTGAATTTGAAAAGTTTTTAATTTTCGCATTATCTGAGATTCACTCGCGAAGATTACCGTCTTCGAAAGATGATGATGTTGACGAAGACATCGCGTTAATCATCAATATTGGAAAGTTGACTCGACGAAATGCTGAAAACTTTGCATGCGAACGTGTTTTTAATTGTGAATTTCGACGTGTTTTCTAATTGCTACTGTCCTCAACGCATTTCCGTTCACTCTTGAATCACGCAGTGGATGCGTTTTCAATCCTGTTCCCATGGTTTTTCTCCTTTTTTGAGTGGCGCACAAGTGGTTTTGACTGAGACTCGAACGCACTGACGTTCATCCGACTCAACGACGTTGTCCACTTGATTCCACTTGCTAGAGCGTCGCGTCAACAATTCATTCTCTGAACAAGCAGTTGCACACATATTTATACATATAATTATATATATTTATTATCTATATATATTTATATTTATTATTTTATACATACATAGTATTTATAAGTGCAGTTGGAAAGCATATATATATAAATATGTATAAAATATATAAATAAATAAATAAATATAAATATAAATATAAATATATATATATATATATATATATATATATATATATATATATATATATATATATATATATATATATATATATATATATATATATATATACAAAATTTCCTCATGTTTTCGTGAAAACAATAATGGCAGATCATCTAAACAATTTTATTGCAAGACTTTCACTGAATTTCTTCTGAATTCGACTACATTACGTGATGAGATGAAATCAGTTCGCTTTCTGTGCGCACTGCTGACCGTTATAATTAAATTAATTTTCAGCTGATACTTTTGTCGGTTTTTGTGTTCACTTACCTCATTAACAGTCTTATTCGTCAGTGAGAGAAATTCTTCTCTTTGCGAACATTATAGTTTTGCGGACAACATTTATGACAGTTTTTCAGCATTATTGTGATTCGATGACATGGTGATATGATTCGACGTCGCTTCATTTGCTCCGAAGAAAAGACGAACATAAGAATGCGGATGATGATCTATTATAGTGTAATTAGATGATCTCGACAATGAATGTTTTGAATTTCACTTTCATTAATGTTCATCTTTATTAACGGTGATGATGGAATGGAATGAGATGAGCGCAGATGGTTGCAGTGTAATTCGACAACAATAATAATGATATCAGATGAAAAGTTATTGTTCGCTTTTAGGTCATTAAATGTGTTGATTTGATCGGTTAATGAAAATGAATCAAAGAAATCATTCATCAATTAGTGAATAATCGAATGATAACATTCGATTCTCTGTTATTCCATTCATTTTGAGCGAACCATCTGCAAACAGATCATCACACATTTATGCGCATGCTTTCTTCAGCGAGAGTTCGTAACCGACAGGTTTCATCGATGACCACCAACCGATCAATCTCTCTTTCAGTTTCGGTTGGCAGACACCTAAAATCGCTTTTTTCCGGATAGGTTCTGCCGTACTGCAAGCACTCGGTGGCCGAACTTCGTTGGCCACCGAACAGGTCCTCATGGCCCTCTTTCGACAGCCAACGATCGAACTCCAGTTCGAGCTTACAGTTAACACAAAATGTTGGTAAATATCAATGAGCGGCATGTCTAAGAAATCATATGAACATTATTTTATTGCATAAATACATCCGTAATATAAATTATCAGTACAACTTCTCTCGACTAGTTCTACATCAATAATTCATTCGCGTTTTCATCAGTTGATATATATGTTCACGCGACAATACATTTATTTCAACGAAGCGAATTCAAGACAATGATAACATTTAATAAATAACCGAAGATATAAGATTATTATGGGTGAAGGGTAAACGGCACAAATATAGAGCGAAATCATTGACAATCCGCAACGATGAAGCAACTCTAAGCAACTACCAATAAAATATTGCGTTTGGCATAGGAGAAATCACTATTCGCATGACTGGAACTATTGATAGGCAGAAGAAATTCTTAGGACGTGATGGGTAAAATGTTTTGTTCGAATAATTGGAGTTTCAGAATTTCACGAACAGTTTATGGCTTTTTGATATGGTATCATGTGGGTGACAATTCATAAATGATCGTATATTCCAGGAAACCTCAGAAACTGATTCTTCGAATACATTTATTATCGTTAATGAATTTTGCATGAACAAATTATTCAGAGTGGATGAACGGTCGCATATGTCATGATCGTTAGAGTCAACTAATGATGATCGATTCTACTATAAAAACTCTATACAATTTAAATAAATCCTCTGATATCATTCACATGAAAAATCAACAAAAATGGCTCATAATTTCGAGAATTGAGCCTTCTCAATGCGATTGAGAGTCGTTTCATCGAGAGGTATGTACTGTCCAGTTGACGGATCTCTATAGAAAACTCTACCGTAGCAGGAGTAAGGCCGATAGCTGATTTTCTGTAAGTGCGTTTTTACCAATTTGAATGTTCCTGAAAAAAAACAAAAAATTCATTTTTAAATTTTTGCATTCGTTACACATTGCACAGAATACGAATTTCTTCCCAATAAAGTGTATAGAATCAACTGTTGATGCTCATCTCCTTATAAAATTGTTACTGATGTAATATTCGATTGAATGAATCGAATCAACTCTGAAGCAAAAGAACAGCTGAATGAATCGAGTAATATACCAGAAAAAAGGAGAGCATTAACAAACCAGTTTTATCAACTGCACTGCACAATCGAACGAACACCGGCACCGCATAAGATGGTAAACTTTTGCTCATTGTATTGCCAATTTCATGCAAAAATTCCTGCAAGTTGAATCAATTCGCAATTTTTTCACACCAATCCGATCGTATAAAAATAAACTTTCGATCACTAAATTACTCTTTAAAGATCGACTTGAATGGAGTAATGAATAAACTCGCCTCATCACTTCGGCAAGCATTTTCACTCATTACAACTGCTGCCATACCTGCACGTCCTTCCATTCCTAGAACGAAAGACAGTTCGAAATCGCTCGAAAAAAGAATTCAGCTTAATCGAACTCTCCGTTTTTGATTCGTAAACAGTGGTGATGGCGTAAAAGCAGCACTAAAGAAGCTTCATTTAATGAAGTGTAGTTCTTAGTAAATTGACTACAATGGAAAGAGCACATTGAGTTGGTAATCGGTGTGGCTAATTCTCTAATCAATTTTCAGTATTTCTGGAAGAAACGCGATTCACCAGGCCAATAAGTGATGATTGCACTGACCCGGCACAGTCACTCCATAGACCGTAGCATCAGCAACACACTTCATCGGATGCAATATGGCTTCCACTTCTGTCGTACTAACATTTTCGCCTTTCCATCGATACGTATCTCCTGTTCGATCTTTGAAGTACAAATAGCCAAGTTTATCCCAGTGTAGAATGTCACCTGTAACGATGAATCTCAACACTATTATCATTCTCGTGAGGAAAACTTTGATTATTGCTAAATAAGTGATTTGTGATCAGGAACTGATCAGTATCTTTAAAGAAAAGATTGGAGGAAATTATCTCACAACTTCGATTGAATCAACTTACCCGAAACGAATGCACTATCACCCTTACGAAACACATCATAGATCACTTTTTTATTGGTCTCGCCTTTGTTCAAGTATCCTTCGAACTTCAGCAACAGATTGTTCTTGCGTATTGTTGACAACATTGCACCGGTTTCGCCTGAAACAATGACGTGAAAGTAGAAAATTGTGCTGGACTGACCGTTTAAATGACGGTTCTTAACAGGAGTTTTCGAGTGAATTACGGCTAACACAACAGTTGTTTGCATATTGTTTTTAAACGCAGTGGTATATTTGACAACGATTGTCCAAATTCAATATCACCCTTCACTAGCTCCTAGGAATTCATGATAAAATCATAAAAGCCAGCTAAAATTATGGGTGAACCTGGTCTGCAAGGTATACAAAGACCGTCTTCGCCTCGTATCACATCGCCTGTTACATCATCAACTCTGACCAATCGAACTGGATGTATCCGTTTTGTTAACGGTGATATCGGTAAGAATCCACAAGATCCAACTCGGCCATCAATATTCACTGAGCAAAAACTATCGTGACAACATAATATTGAGAGAGATTCGAAACCAAGAGCTTGGATTTGAAATAGAGGGATGCCTCCTAGGAAATTAAAAAGTTTCCATTAGCAAATTGACTGACCAGGTCTAATACGAAATGTTACGATTGGTAGTAATTGTGACAAAGAATAGACTTTGAATCGTAGTCAATTTCCGTAGCTGAACGAACGAATAAAACAAGATCACTGAAGTGATGAATCGAAGTTTATCGTTAGCATACCAAGATTTGAGGTTCCTTCAGTGGAGCCGTACACCTCACCGATTCGCACTCGGAATCGATCCACAAACGCTTGCCATATTTCAGCACGTAATCCGTTGCCGTACATCAACTCGACCTTATGCATCTTCTCTTCAGGAATTTCCGGTTGTGCCATCAAATAACGACAAATCTCACCGATATATTGTGACGCCTTAAATGAGCAACAGTTATCTCACCGAATCGCTCAGCTGGTCTTAAGATGAACTTATGTACACGTAGGAGCTGCACTTAATCGATCTCTGGATCAATTCATAGCATACAGACAGATCAAATTAATGCGGCTCACAAATCACAACCCAACAATAGTCAGTGATATATCACAGCAAGAAAACTTGCTAAAATTGTTTGCCTCCTCTCAACAAAGATGATTTCCATCGAAAAACCACCTTGTATCAACAAGTAATAATGCCACTTGTCGGCTATTCAACGAACCGTGCAGTCGTATCTGACACAGTCCTTCCAGAAATTGCTCGCCGAAAATTTTTTCCGAATTGCTGTCGAACATCCTGTGAGAATGACCTGACCAATGCCAATTATGCCAGCCGCAGTATGATAGAGTGGCATCGAGATGTAGATTCGATGCGATGGATTGATACGGAATGAACGAGCCGATCCCATCACCATTGAGTAGTATCTTCAAGTTATATGTTATATATCATACAATCGTCAACATGATTCAACGTGTGTGCTCAATGCAAACACTTTTTAGTATGTAATAGCAAGCATCTTTGTCGATTCAAGTTTAGATAAGAATAGAATAAAAGGAGATTTCTAAATTCAACAGCAAGTTTTTCATTGATTAAAATATCGTTTCGAACAAAAATTATTGTCAAATGACACGATTCATCGCTGATTGATGTAATCCACTGATGCTTTTGCTGCTAGAAAATTCCGATAGAATATTTTTTCTCCTGAAATTTTTTCAAGTCTGATCAATCAACTCGCATTACCTGAAATGTTTCATTACGGCTGCTTTCGGCAATCCAGTTGTGCCACTCGTATAGATGTACGACAAAATGCCTGAAGAAATCATAACGTACAGTTCACTAATCGTAAGCAACTAACTATAAGTCTTAAAAGTCTTCCTTCACCAAGTTTCTCCAAATTTCCATAAAACTATGCTGATCACCAAGAGGATAGAATCAAATTAAGGATTACAAAATATGATTCGCAGTGTGAAATCGAATAAAGAGGAAGCCTACTTTTAAAGTCGATATTATCGAGTTTCTTCGGTTCCTCAATGCTCATGTTTTCAAGGTGCTTTGTCAGGTCAATCGTTTCCGAATCAGTTGTGGCAATCGAATACAATTCCAGTTGTTCTGCTTTCTCAATAAGGCCTTTTCGAATGGTTGTTCGCATCGCTGAAAATATCCTTTCATGAGTTCTGCAATAGGAAGATCAGAAAATCTATGAAAAATAACACTGATTCTAACCTTCAACGAGATTCTTTGAGCATATAACAGATTTTGCTTGCGAAGTATTGATACAATGTGCTAGTGGTTCTAGCTTGAGATTGCTGTTAATCCACGCCGTTATCACACCCAGTTTCGATAATCCAACCCATGCTGCAACCATATCAACACTATTCTCCATAAATATCGCAATCGTATCACCATATCGATAGCCAATCGACTGTAACGACATCAATCTTTTATCACTTTAATCTAATCAATATGACCAATCAAAACGCCTCGCTATACTTCACCTCTAACGATTGCAACAAAACCGATCGATTGTTCAAGTACTTTCATGTTAAACCATATGTAATATAGTTTTTGTCTTATCAATTTGCTATGTAGCATTGAACAACCAAATGAATCACGCTGAATGAGTGATTTTTAAAGTACTGAAAATAAGCATGAGGTTTTAGATCACAAAACCTGAAAATAGTTAGCATATTTGTTCGCCTCGTTGTTAAACTGCTCGAATGTAAACCTTCGTTCCGTTTCAATATCCACAACTGCTATTTTCTTCGGAGTTTTAGCGACGATATCGAGGAAGAGTTCGTGCAACGGGCGATTCTCCCTCAGTCTCTTATTCAGATCATACTTAACCACCAGTAGCAAATAGAGACCACTGCAAATGTTCGAATGAATGAAAGTAAGCGAGTGAACCATTTGAAAGTATCGCTGAAAGAACGACAAGAACATTCTTGTGCCATTGGATTTCATTGATAAAACTCATTCAACGTATAGGTCAGTGGTTCTCATAGAGAGGTGGTAAAATTATCCACTTTGGATAATTTGGAAGTGTCAGAGGGTAATGGAGAGGTCGAGAAATTAGTACTTCGTGCAGCTGTTATGTTATGACAGCTCATCTCGGCCTAACAGGGTTTTCATTCGTTTTAACAAAGTTTGATTCTTTTCCTTGCTGTTACAATCGCTCTCATAGCTTTTATCACCAAAAATGTTCTCTTTTGCTAATTTCTCATTCATTTCATTCAACAATTAAAGTCAAATTCTCATTCTATCAAATGCACTCTATAATTGATAATTTGACTGTCGAACGTTGTTAAGCAATAATAATCGATTGCTGTATTGTTGATTTCGGGTGTTAACAATCGTCAACGCATCCAGTACATAGTATATGCTACAAAATAAGAAATTGATTCGAACTGTGAATTGAAATGAGACGAAGTGAATGAGAAAAACTCATCAAGTGAACGGTAATCGCATGTAACAGCTATGAGAGTGAATACAACACGTCTGAAAAGAATGAGAATCCATCTAAATCAGTTTGAAGTGAGCATGTCATGGACAATAGCTTTTCATGCATTTCCATTTTTCCGTTTCTTCCTGACGTTATATCTTGAAGTCGTAATTTCTTGTAACGGCGACCTGCCAAATCATCAAAAGGGATAATGGAGTACCCGAACATGAAAACCACTGGTATGGGTGAATCAGCGTGAAATTCAGAAGATCAACTTAATTATTCCGACTCTAATTGATGACTGTCTTGTTTGATAATCCACATTGGCGAAATGCAAACTGGAAGCCAGCAATGAAGATGATTAATTAGTTTGATTAGAAGGATTAAAAACGAATGAAAGGCAATACCTTACCTTAAATCACGATGAAGTGTCTGGAATGATCGATAAAGGAAATCGCCGTACGTATAGGCGATGTAAATAATTAATATTGAGCAAAGTACGTAGAAGGCAGGTACATTATTAAAGGTGATTGTGATCACCAGCAGTGCAATACTGACTGCGTCCTCGACACCCATAAAGCTCATCTTCGGCCACAGTCCTCTATAATCAACATTCTCCATGCTTGTTTACAAACCGCGCAATTTAATATTGAACATGAACTCAACATTAACATATAGTAGTGACAGTTGTTTTGCTTAGGTCATTCAAATCTTCTGTAACGAACGTCATTGTTCCATCACATGAGCGCATGTACCAATGCTGGACTTTATGGAAACCGAAGCTGACTAAAATCCACAAAGTCTAGGATTAACCCAGGAATATCCAAGAAAATACTTTGATATAGTAGATAGTTCGAGTCTGTTACAAAAATCTGACAATATAGTGTAGCGAACTTGAAATTTGACCTCAGAACTTGTTCAAACTAACCAACATCCTGCAATCCTACATACTGCAAGCAATTGTATAATGTTACTGGAGAACAGAAAGAATGCAGAATTAAAAGTCCTTTTGATGAATGAATTCCATCTTTTTTAGCAGAATAAATTCTCACAAACGTGTTTTTCCGTGCAATAAGCATACAAATCGAATTAAATGTAAGCGTTTCAATCGGTCACAAGAACAGAACTCTCAAAAAAGTATATACTCAATTGGCATGTCTCAAAGAGACGCGATCCTTTTGATATGTGAGGTGTGCAAATCAACAAACTTGTACCAACTGAAGTGAAGATTCAAAAGGCAAATACTAATTTTAAAAATCTCAAATAATTATTAAAAAACTCGCGAAAGCAAGTTTATCATTAATTTACTGAGCCCAAATTTACTGTCTGAATATATCGAATATATTATTTGCGTCATTTGCGTCAGACATTTGCGTCAGAGAAGTTTTTTTTCGACAAATTCAAAACAATTCGCTGAACCTGTTCTTTAGTCAAGAGTTCGTATTCAATTAATGCTTCGAAGGTTTCTTGAATGCAACTTCCTTACACAATAAGTCAAAATTAATTAGTTCCTTCTCTTCTTTCCTGATTTTCTCTTGATTCCAATGTTCACTGACGGGTTGCGTGGTTGTTTTAATAATGTTATGCGAAAATAAATAATCTTAATAAAGCGTTCTCAGTTGTGGACGTGAATGACAGCCGGCAGCTTCGAAATCTTCTAATAGTAAGTGCAAGAGAGTGCGATAATTATTCGCTAAACTTTTGATGTGCGTTTGCACTCGATGACAAATTTACATTATTTTGCAAAATAACTGACGAATGATTAATTCATAAAAACATTTATGGCGCAACTTTTTGCGTGTCCCTTTATTAAATCACTTCCATTATCACAGCAAGAAGAATGTCCTAACATTCACACATTGTAATGTGACGACTTTATCGTTTGCAATGAGGTACAAAAGTGTTGCGAACGAAAGAACCGGAATGAGCATGCATCGGACAGGTGGAACATACACACTTCGAAGAATGAATAGATGGATAATACAAAACACTGTTTGTTGAGAATGATATCGATGTTCACAGCAAATTGCTTAATTTTTTTCTTCTTTGAATGCATGATTTTTGCAGTACACAAAAAATTTATTAATATCATGTTGAATATCACATTTAGATGAGAATCACGTAAGAAAATCAAGCTCTGCACACGGCTTGTCCAGTGTTTCAGAGCCAATGCAAACATTTTATGACTTCAGTGTGAAGGGTAGTTTCTGATAAATGGCTAAAAAAGGTTAACTCAGCCATACCCGTCTCAATTAATATTCAAATGAGTTTCAGCAGCAATATGACTATTGCAAATCATCTTTAAGTATGCGTTCCATATTTCCGAAAAATGGTAACTGCTGGCGAGGGATGAAACAGCCTTCAGAAGGTCGCTTATTTGAAAACTTTGTTGGTGTGAATAATACTGATGCAGATGTGCAACAGAAGTTTGGTCGAAATAACGCATTTGGTGTGATGAACGTTAGTGGAGGAGATTGTACTCGCTCACGATTCGGTTTTCCGAACGAAAAAGTGAGAATTTTCGGTGATACAAATACTTCAGGTGGACAATCGATTAAATTTACAAAGTGAAAGGAGTGAGCATTCCATAGATGTGTGTTTGTTGCTTTAAACGAGGTGTACTTTTCGCAGAAATGCTCACAAGTAGAAACAAATGTGTGAAATAAGTGATCGAATAATTGGACGTACTTGGCGGGCAATCTGACCAAATTCGAGAATGAGAGTCGCGGTTTTGAGACCGCATCTTGCGGATTCACCATAGCGATCAAGGAAACGTTCTCTGAAGGGCGGCTCTATCCGCGTCAGAAAACCTGAATTAACATAACAAGATCACCTCGAATGTTTTTTGATGAATTGAATTTATTGCATTGCACGGAAATCGAATATGAAATATGCGTGATAATTCAATCGATAAGATACGACTGTTATCAGCAGTGAATTGGTAAAATATGACCAATTAAAGTGACCACTTCGAATAGCACAAATAACGAGTTTTTTGAAGGCAAAAGATGTGAAATCATATGAAGGTCATAATAGTTCTCGTATAATAACAATATGATGAGATAAAAACAGTGTCGGCATTAATAACTGATTGCAGTGATGTATTGATGAAGTTTTCACGACGAACAATAGCTCAACGGCGTATGTTTTTAGCCGACTAAAAGCTAAAGAAAACACCTGGAGAATAGTTTGTGAAGAAATACCTCATTAGTAATCCTCGAAATTGTACGCAACGGATTTATCAATTTCCAATGTAAAGTAATGAAGAAGTGTTCTGTGAGAAATGTCAAGCAAAAAAAGTGCCCAAAAGAATCACAACTCTAACAGTGTCCTCTCAAGAAAGTAACTCAATTCGCATTAAAAATTCCCTATTCTGTAGCGATTCCTCTGCCAGTACACAACCAACGATGGCAAAGAGTTCAGTTTTAAGTGCTATAAGTTTTCAACAAAAACCAGTTTAAAGCCGAATCAAAATCTCACGTGACGCGTTTATGTGTCAAATCCAATTGAGCGTTAATCAAACAAACTTTTTTGATAATCAATCTGAACGAAGACGATAATAGTGATACAACTAGTTCAGCAAATGGAAATATCATCAACTTGAAGATGGTTGCATGGTTGCATGAAGATGGTTGCATACGTCCAAGTAATATTGCCCTAACATCGCAATGCGTTGAAAGCGCAAACGAGTTTGGTTATTTTCATACGATGTTGGATATGATCATCAATCATTAATTAATAAAACTGAATTCCACTCAGATTGTTTCTTGAGGTTCTTTTGCTGGAAACCCATTTGAAACTGACTGCTAACTTCTTATTTTAAGCCGGCACACGTTTTCAGAAGTTCGATCCACGATTCACTGTCAGTAGCTCTGGTATATTCCATAGAAGAGATCTGCGAGATTGCTTAGACAGCAGTCAGTGAAGAGATTCGCTGGTGGAAAGAATGATAAGAGTTCACGGGAAGATCCTTCGAAAAAGAATAAAAAATTGCAAATTTCATCGAAAACGAACGAAACATAAATGAAAAAGTATTAGCTGGATGTGTTACAATGAAATATCACTAATAAACGGTAAAATAAGTGGTTGGACGATAGTGGAAAATATTCAGGTTAAGTGTATTTTTGATCGTTTTAAAGTGAAAATTATAGGTGATCGACGATTCATTCGTTATTCATATTAATCAGCATTGATGAGAAATTATTTGAAGATGACCTGCGGAAAGCCGAATCACATCATTTATGATAGAGGGAAGTTTTTTGTTAAATACACTTAACGAATGGTTGAATTGCGCATTGAAGAAATTTCGAATAGCGATTAACCTAAATTCTGGGGTACAATTAAGAATAATAATCTTTTCAAGTGATAATTGCTGAATATTTTGATACTTTGTAAAACATCAATACCATTTAGAGATTTTCAACTTTGGAACAGGTTAGTGAGAAAAATCAACTGAACGTGGTCGAATCAACAATGTACTGTCGAGATAAGAAATTACAACATCCTTAAGGAGCGATTGAGAGGATGACATTGAAGCGATGGTGTTTTACATACGTTGAAAAGTTCGTCAACGACTGATGATGTTAGAGAGAATTTCAAAATAAATTGTTCTTGTGGCAATGCTATATAAAAGATTCATGATTCTCAATTGCTGAACACAGTGTACAAACATTCAGCAAGCAATAGTGATGATGAAATTTTGGTGCATTAATAATAAGTTTTAAGTGGAATGCTATTCATTCGATATCCCCGAATTGCGGTCATCTGGAGAGCAAATGGCTTTTTTGATAGATTCATCAAAATCACATTGCACCGCGTGCGCTCTACAAACAATGCGATAGTCAGCACGTAAAAAACCGTACGGTGTACGAACACTCAAAAGGATGCACTTCAGACCCGACGTGTCAAAATGTAAGCTTGCGAGCCGGTCTCAGCCCAAGTCCAAGCCTAATATAGGGGGATGGATTCAAAATATATTCGTGTATGCTGGTGAAGCAGCGAGAATGTTGGCATTACGAAACACAAATGCTGTTGTAAAATAAAGAACATTCAGCAGACGCACATCATGATAGTTCTTTTCTTTCAGCAAGTGTGAGGAGAGGAAAGTTTTGAAAAACTGATTGGATGCCGAATTTATACTTGAAATGGTAAGAAGTTCAGAACTAACGATAAAATTCATAAAAACGTCATTTTAAAAAAATTCATTAAAAAAACGTCGACATGATGCAACATTATCAATCTGGAATGAGATTTCTTTACAAATACGATCGCAATGTGGAAGGAAGTGCACGTAACTTGTATTCAATTCAGTGCTTCTTGGTTCCACCGAACATATTTTGATTGTATCTATTCACATTCACTTTCATCGATGGAAATTCTTCGGATGTACCTGTGACACAATATTACTCAAGTATCTGCATGCTTCGATGCAATGATAAGCAGAAACAATTGAAGAAATAAGTCAATTTGTTAATGTGAGATTGAGTCAAGGCTAGGACTGGGAGTGCTGGAAACTTCGTGAGGCTTGAGGATTTCAGATTCAGCCTTACTCCAACGTATGGCACGCTGAGCACATTCTATCATGCTAGATGTGATAATCAATTTTATGAGCCACAAATAGTGAGTTGTCAGTTACATTTCGAGAGACTGCCACAGAGCAAAACAAATCCGAGGGTGAGATTAGCATATTTTATGCATGTTGATTTATTTATACAATTAGCAGTTTCTGCCTCTCGGTTATGACCATTATCACGAACGCAACATTATTTCTTCGCCGACATCCTTCTCTCTATAAAGCAAACGATAATACGTAGTGATTCATTCATCTTCATGAAATTCTAAGTTCAATTTTTGATTTGGACAATAAAAGGGTGCAAGGTTAAACTCAATAATTTCCCCATAATGCTCAATAATTTCGAAAGAAAGGTGTTCGAAATAGGTCCAAAAATACTCAAAATAAGTCCAAAAGAGTAATTGTTGGAAATAACCGACAGCTTTAAACCAATATTCTTTATGGATCAGCAGTAAAACACCATTTGAATTGGTACAGTTAATAATTAGTGTACGCGAACGATAATCTTACTTGAACTATAGCATAATCTCCCGATCAACAAAAAAATCAAAGCAGAAAGAAATCAAAGCACGAACGAAAAAAGTGATATTCTAGTTGGAAGATCACACGCCAGTCGTATATCAGGTGGATGTATTCTGATAGAGGAACCCGGATATCGATTAAATCACTACAGGTATGAGTTGAATATCGATACAAAATAGAGGAGCATTAGTGGCTCGGTAAGAGCATAATCATTGACCTAAATTTTCGGATTGCGCACATTCAATGGTACACTTTCATGCGATTCATTCTTTCAGATAATCTCTACCGATCACCCTCTGCGCACAGTCAGTTGATACCATTTAGAAGGATGAATAATTCCGGATGATTTTCGTATTACCTTTGAATTAATTTAATTAATTTATCTGAATGCAATTTCATTAACGCTTTTTCAAGTTCTTCATCACCAACGAGAATCATTTTCATCATTTTGAGTGATACAATTCCGTGATTTTTTTCACGAACCAGTGCATTCATATTTTCTTGACGGAATTACATTCATCAGAAATGCGTCAGGAAAAAAATTAAAGATTCGAATGTATTTAGTTTATTCCTTCTGCATAGGTACAGTATTATTCGCTACATATTACCCAGCTTCATTGTAGAAGTCGCTATGTCATCAGTAATGGTATAAGAGTATACCTTCTGTGAGTACCATATTTTTGGTGTGCTATGGGCAATATATCTGACAGAAATTACAACCAAAATATTTATCACTATTCTCATCATAACAAAATATGTAAAGTGCATGATTACGAACTGTTGGCATGGTAACTGACTACATTAATAAGAACTGATAACACGCGATAATAGATAAATCATTTTTAAAATAGTTAAATATGAAATGAAAATTCTCATAATCAATGATGAAATAATTTATTTAAGAACGTAATTGAACAATGAAATTGGAACGGGACGATGTTTTTCACAAAAAAAATCAAAAATGTGTATAAGAACAATACAATAGAACATCAAAAAAGAGTGAAAGATACCGCGAACAAGTCGTAAACAAAGATTTTGTGAGCGCGAATTGGTATGGGAAGAAACTCGTTTTCCGACTTCCTCAGAAAACTATTCTATACGAAGTGTATTGCAAGTGATCGTGTGTTTGTTCATGAAATAACATCAATCACCATCTCAAAATGATTGGATCATCGCTTAATTATATTCGCATTTTGTCGTAAGAGGACGACGACGACGACCATGATGACATTTTTCGACATTTTGTTTTTCATTATTTCTCATATAAGTATCAACAAATTAGTAATGAGCACAACCGGATGGGTGTTGAGACGCTAATCATGAATTTGGAAACGCTTACTGAATTCAACGGAAGTTGCCGACCGAGAAAATTGCTTAATTTGAGCAACTGATAAATTTGTAATCGATTTTGTACGAAGTACTGGTGGGTCCGGTTTTTTTTCGAATTCTCTTGTAATGTCCATTCAAAAATATTGGAATGTGCTTCGTTAACGCATGAATTTGCGTTAGAATCTACAGCAATTGCGGGAAACACAAATGGGAACCAGTGATAGCAGTTGGGTCATTCCGATTTTGAAAGGACATTAAATCAACAACGATATAAAATTCATGAGAAATTATCGAGGCTCGACAAGTCAGTGCGAAATTAAGAACTCAATTTATTGCACATTGCGACATCATTAAACGCATAACACTGTGACTGACCTTCACGATGAAGCTCATTACATGGCATTTGATTGTAACTCTAAATAAAAGTCTACGTACGATCTGACTAAAATGCGACAGAACCTTCTCATATCAGCAATTCCAAAATCTTCTCCAAAGACAAACTGAACATTCGAGCAGATATTGCGGTTGTAATCAATTGTTAATTGTGGTTATGAGCAAACAAACAACGCGCAATAGTTGGTGATAACCAAGAATAATGCCATTCGATTAAGTGTAAATCAGAACTACCGAACACACAAAAACGTTCAGCTTCAGCACAGTGACAATGAAACTCATCAAAGAACAATTTTTGCACGGAGTATCATTGGGTTGATTTCGGAAGTCGTAAAGTTCTTCGCAGTTGACTCAAAGACAGCAATAAACCAGTTCTGTTCCACCATCCTTCAATACGTTACTTCAAATTCAATCAACTTTACACCTTTTTCATTCCGACGACTACCATGCGAACAAAATCACACGAACATACACCCACAATACTATTAATCTAGCACAGTGGTTCCCAGTGAGCTAGATCCAGCATTCCCTGACAACCCAAAAATTGGTAATTTCCTTCTCACCTATGGAGACCCATGTTATAGGGCTATCATAAGAGCCATTGTCAAACAATTTGAATCTCTAAGCATGCACAGCAACACAATTTTTTCCTTGTACCACCGTATTCAGCAGATTCTCCACTTTCAGAATATTAAATATATTGTTGAGAGATTTTGCTTTGTTCAGGAGATATAACTGATTCTCTGACGATATGTCAAACTACTTGAGCTATTCTATTATATAATACCCCAAACTATGCACATTTGATCTCTACTGCGAGATCAATGACAAAGTTCTATAGAATTATCAAGGATACCATTTTCAAACCACCCGTACCCTCAATTTTGCACATCTCCTTATACCAAACCTTGTACTTCGTTCAGTTACGGCCATTGCTC
>JAPYMA010001762.1:0-22519 GCA_035041965.1 Anisakis pegreffii | reverse complement strand
TTATTATCACTATTATTATCATAATTATTATTATCACTATTGTTATCACTATTATTTCGTCTTATTGCTAATATTTACAGATGCCATCGGTATTGTTGTTTATGAAGTCATTAGCGTATTTGTTGGCTGCTGATCAGCTCTTGTGTACCATTATCAGTAATTGTTTGTGATTGTTTACTCAGTGAGTGATTGAGTGTGTAATTGAGAGTTACGTTCATAAGGCTGAATCAAGTTAATCACTAGAATAGTGCACTGAAAAAACTATTGAATAGCAGCACTACGAGATCACTTTTGACGATAAGCGCTTTAGACTGATTATAACTGCACATCGATTTATCGAAAGACCGTCCTCTCCATCTGTCCAACAGCATCGATTGGTCAAGAATATAGTGAGAAATTATTCAGAATGAAAATTTATTGTATAATATTCACAGTGAATTTAAAGGGTGCTTATGAGCAAATAAGAACGATGAATTTAACGAAATGAATCGTTCTTTTTACCACTGACTAATTGCTTGATGTGGTTAAATTATACAAAGAATATTTGCTTAAAGGTGTATCCATAGTTGTTTGAACGAGATATTTGAATGCTACTGTTGAACAAGTATCGAAACCAATAGTTTGAGGAGTATTAGTTTAGGAATTGAAGGAATGAGAAGAGATGATGGGCTTTGTGTGAAAATGTGAGTTTCGAGGGGAATTATGCGTTCATTTAAGGTGATGAGAAGTGCGGGTGTGGGTACCACAATTGCATCGGCAACGGCAATAAAGTCTACTTATAGGCTTGGAAATGAGGCTTCATTTCGTGCTATGCTGTGCGAAATAGTGTTTCTCAATGAGGAACAGGAAAATTATTCGAAGCAAGAAGTATGAACCAGAGAGTTAAAGATTGTGTAAAGAAGAATATTTGACACACAAACAAGCAGATGAAATTGTACGCTGCGAAAACAGTGGGGAAACTAATCAAGGGAGAGCGATTCCCCGGGGAGAAAAGCCCCGTATAGAAAGCGCCGCCTTCTGGATGGCTTGTACGGTTAATTCCCTTGGGATGTTCGCCTAAGCGCACAGGCGTGCACATTCCCTTCAGTACTTGCATTCGGCTTGATTGAAACTCGTACGCTTCATCTCTATTGGACCGAGTTGAATTTGTTTGCAACGATTACTTTTCTTGTTTGAATGTCAACCAGAAGGAAACAACTCAAACCGAAATCGTTGAAAGGTAGGCATTTCATATTTAATCTGAAACATTAGTCTTCGTTTCGAATTTTGATACTTCACTTTATTCTTTAGGAACAGTTCTGAATTGAATATATAGTCAGTCTTACATAATTCATTAACGACCATCCATACTGCACAGCAATCGTAACCAGGGAATAGTTCAGCACTTTTATTTCAATGTCATCTTCACTGAAAGCCGATATAATTCATTGAAAATGAAGCAAATTTTGTAACGAACTTTCTGAATATTATCAATGAAATTTTATTCTTTCAGTGTTGTCAAAAAATGCAATTAAAGTGAAAGCGGCGTCAAAATATCAATTTGCAAGCATATATGATATAGTTAGAGCCAATTAGTTATTCGTTTTAGATGAGGAATTTACTGACAACGATTCACAAAATTCACATCAGTGTTCAGTTAGTAATGATGGATCGACTGAAAAAAGAATGTGAGTCGATTTTGTTCTTAAACATTGTAACTGATCGCTTTTTTACTCACATCAGTATCATTGTTGTGCTATGAAACAATTGCCTTTTATTTAGCAAATTGGAACTGGATAAAGCCACTGATGTAAGCGGTCAGGAATCGGTTTCACGATTCCCTTCAGATCATTTCGTTCAATTTCAACCATCAATTAAATCGACCGCTTTAGGAGACGCTACGATACCATGTATCTTCTGTGAAAAAATGTTCCCAGATGTGTGTTCATTGCAGAATCACACAATTGGCGACCACATGGTAGAATATTCAGCTTTTTGCTTATTAACGACCAACATTTCATCATTCTATCAACTTGTTATTTATTATGCTGATACAGCTAATGCCATTTAGCTTTACCAACACTTTTCACTCAACGAAAACTAATATCAATCTGAACTCAGCAGGAAAATTTGTGTAGGCTTCAAAAGTTATTGAACAAATGAGTGTGAGAATTTCATAATTTTATGAAGGCAGTACTGATAAGTACTATATGAACAGTAGCTGATTTTTAAAAAGTTTCAAATTTTATTTATATTTAACGTATTCATTCAATTCATGAGTAGCAATCAATTATTCATAAATTCAATTAGAGACTGCTCGTTCAGTTATATATAGCTGGTCAATATAACTTTCAATGCTTGTCTCATTGTGAGTGCGTTTGCTGTCTTTAATTTCACAAATTTTTGAGTCGGAAAGACTTTGAAGTATTTATTGAGAGATATAAGTTGACATTCATCAGAAATGTGTTATCCCGATTATTAAATTCTTTTATAGTTAGTCATTTAATTCACCTCTCTTCATCGAATTCTATCAACTAAAATATTCGAATTTGTCATTGAATTTGAATCTGTAGGCTTAACCCATAACATTAAAAATAATTGCGTTTTCTTTCTGCAGTAGGAGTAACGTAGCCGCTGGATATGCCTTTCAGTATAAATCAAAAATACGCTTCTTGAATCGTCTATGATTAGTTCCGTGCTTTTCTTCGGTTTGGATTCCTTTTAAGTGGTAGTTCTCATTGTCAATAATCTCTATCTATTTTTTTCGTCATTTAAAAGCATTGTTCATTGATGGTTCAGATCCAAAGCATCAATTTTACTGAGAGTAATATAAGATAGACTAGAGTACATCTTAAGGTACCAAAAATTAACCGATTAACTTACCTGCCTTTTGCGTATTATATTTGTGAATTTTACAATGCAGTTGATGTATGAATGAATATGGAACGGGGAGAATAGATAGGTTATTGAAAGAGATGAAATATTTCGAATAAATTCATCGCATTGCTGCGTTTTAATGAGGTTATATGTAATGGCGAAATGATATTACGTCAAATGAACTGACAGCTTCAATTCTCTACTGCTCTCACTTATCAATGTTCTATCGTAAACACAATATGAGTTTCATTTGTAGAATCTGAGTTCAAAAACAGATAACGATAATTGTGCATCAACGAATGGATTACTCCTACAAAACGGGGTATGTATTACCATTGGTCATTTAAACAGTCATTTTTCCTTTGATCTAATGCTTCGAGAAATTTCTCGAAAATTCTCATTCGTTTTCTGATTTTTTATGAGAATGCGTTTGACTACAAGTTGGCCACAGACATTAGGAAAAAGTCAACGTGGGAACGATTTAAAAATTGGTAGAAGAAGACCGTTGAGTTATTGAGTGAGCGGTTCATTTACACTTGTTAGGGTTATGATGTACGAGAAATGTGAAACTGAAGTCGCAAAAGTGTTGTAAAACAAAAATAAAGTATTTGCAGAATACGGCTGAAGACGTTTCATTTGTATGTCAACAATGCGATGCGACGTTATCGAGTTTCGCTGCATTTGGTCAGCATATGCGAACGCATTTAACTAGCGAGCATGAGCAAAAATGTCACTTATGCAATATTAGCTTCAACAATTCCCAGGTGGATCAGACTACTCATTTCTGAGATGAAATGATCACTTTGTTGTTATTATCAATTCAGCTATATTCACTTGTAAAAGAAAAATCCTGAAATTCAGAGAAAAAAAATGGAAATGGCCATGCCCATCCCTTAACATGCAGCACACCATCTCAACAGTGATCCCCTTGAAATAATGACATCATATATAAGTAATGGGTCAAGTCCAAATGACTTGATTTGTATGCTTCTAATTTTTTGTATTATGCGATTTTTTCGATTTTCTGGGTGGATGTTTCCTATTTTGTTTCTTCTCTCATTCGCCCGTACATATCTTTTATAATTACAGTAGAAATAATTTCACTTCGCTTATCAACATAACTTGTTTGTTATCAGAGCATCTAAGTTGCGCATTATGTTGTCCTGCAATCAAATATTCACGCAGTGATGAAATAACAGTACTAGACTTTGTCTTCTTTGAATATATTTTTTGGAATGTCACTTGTAAGAAAATTTAGTTTCATGCGATCAATATATTTCAGCGGAGACTAACGCATATGGTTGAACATTTTACGGGAAACAGCACTCGAATTATATGCAAAGAATGCCCATCTTCAGTCTTCTTTAGTGCTCACCAGATACGTCAACATCATTTGGACACACATTTGGAGATTCTTTATCGATGTGCCATTTGCCAGAAAATTTTCCACACACAGAATCGTTTCCAAGTTGGTATATTCTCTTGTGAGTGATAATTTAATCGACAATTCAAATGGTATCATTAATTTTCATGCCATTTATCGACGAGTCCGCATTTAATTGATTAGCTGAGGTGTTTTTGATGGATATTTTGCTTCTAATTCCAACAATAACCGTACTTGCCTTTAATATTAGGTCTGAATATCTCTTAATGCTTTCCATTCTTTCTATCAGGATTACCTCCAGTGTAACTACTTTTAGTACTTATTATTGCTGAAACTTCTTTAAAAGATTTCAAAATTAACTTAGCTTTGTTATCCTCCAATATCTTCACGATGTTACACTATTCAGTTATCAGCCATCAGTTTCAATATCAAGTTCCGTTTAGTTCTAATGAACTGTTCGTAGAAAATTGGAAGCGAGAATAGAAGCTGAAAGTGAGAAAGAAAACTGGCAATATTCCTAGTAGTATCGTGACTCGGAAGAAAAAACTCTAGAATTGAAAGCTTTTTTCTACAAAAAGCCGTAAATATTTTAGATGAAGAAAAATTTTCGGTAATAACTGATCGCTCACATCGAATTTGTAAAAGAATATCGCTCTAAAATATTTGAAATCGAAAACTATAAACCATATGTAAATATCAGATTTTAAAAAAAACAAATATGAGGTCGATAGTTTTATTTAAACCATTATCAGAAAACAACAAAACTCCTTGTGTGCTCAAAAAAGTGTTAATTTGAGTTTTATTGGAATAGAATCGTATTGCTGCTGATTTGAATAAAATTGCACTCAAAACCTGAAAATAAAATTGTTACGATGAACTGATCAGCAGATAGAAAGTGAAACATGCTCAGATGAACATGCTTATTAAAAAATTAAGCAAATATTATGCTTTCATCATATTATTCAACTTACGACGAAAGTTTTTTGTCGTAATTTGAACGTAACCATATTTTTACACTGCAATGCATGTAACTCGTTCAGATCTAGGCAACTAAATAACTGGATACTCATTTAGAAACTGATATTTGTTAAGTATAACAAATCACGATTTTCAGGATCACTTAAGCGTGCACAATGAAGAAATAATGCGATATCATTGTGTTGCTTGTAATGCACCATTCGATACACATGACCTGTTAAAAGTTCATGTTCAATTGATTCATGACCGACAACAGTCAACACAGCAACTTCAGTGCCTTTCCGTCGCAACGGTCACCTCAACTACTGAAATTGTCACACAACAGAGCACTGAAGCAACTCATACGCCACCAGCTACTGTGAGTATGCTTATCATTGATATGTGACTTGTCAAATTATGTCATCTTGACGATGCACTTGTTGAACTTGCCCTCGTCATTTTATCAGCAATTGAAAATCTTCATTGTGCTTTTCTCAGCAAGAATCCGGCCAAAAAAAGAAAGTTTTGCAGAGTGAATGTCGCTCAGTGAAATGTTCTGTATGTGATATCCGATTCGAGAGCGAGGACGATCTTGATTTTCATCGACTTAATGTACACTGCAAGGTTGCTTCATTTTGGTTTGAAAGATGTAGTTTTTTTTTCCACATCAGCTCTGACATTATTCCAAATGAGCTCAAGTTAAAACGAGTCAGTGTGGCACCAAAACAACCCCTAAGAATGATAGATCAATTCACAACTGCAATTTCAGTGTGATTCATATGCTTAAAGATGTCATTGTTTGAAGATACATCGAGCAGACCGATGTGCTGAATGTCAGGTGGAAATTACGTCGATTGCACAGTTCCTTGAACACATTCGTTTGCATACAATCAACGAACAAAACGTTACATGTGTGGTTTGTCGACAGGCGTTAAGGAATGAAGCCCAGATACACTCACATGCTAATTTTCATTTAGCTGATACGGCCATTCCGAGTAGAACTTCATCAATATTAATGAAAAACGAATCCGATAATGAATCACGTTGCACTGTTTGTAATCAGGTATCATTGTTATTCTGCTCATTCGAGTATTCACTGTGTTTGACCAAGACGGACCAGTAAATTCATTCGTTTTAATGGTTCCATTTTTGGGAGAACTTTTCATGCAAAAGTTGGGATTTAAATACAGCCATGAGCTGCTTAACTGTAGTATTATGACTGGATTCAAACCCCCAACCATGGTATAACCAAGGTTCGATCACACCTGAGGCTTCCGTTTCAGCAAAAAATCGTAATTTTCCCGTAACAGTTGAATGAGCAGTTGAGATGAATTTTACTAGTCGACTTTGTATGAACGCCTTCCTTTTCAACTATGACTAGTGAAGATGACCGGAGGAAATTTAGCTGATTTTTCCATGGCAAAAATAAAGAGTTTTGAAGCTGTTTTGTGTTGGTTGATAAGGAAATTTAAGGTATTCTCATCAAGCGAAGCATTACGACTTCACGCCAGTGAACATTCCAAGAATGCAGATTGTCCATATTGTGCGAAAGCATTTTCATCTTTGCAAGCACTTATGAATCACGTAAGTACAGCGCACTCAGATGCACGTCCCACATTCACATGTCAGTCGTGCCACCATGCATTTCATTTCGTCACTGAATTTCAACAACACAAATGCATACGCACACGATACGACACTCCACCTGCTATCTTCCTCACAGAACGAATCCTCAGGTTTTTCTTTCATTTCATTTACGATCGATAACTATCACTCATAGATTATTGTACAGCTATGAGAACAGCTGTATTCATGTGCTGACTGACAAATTCTCCTTTCACGTCTTTTCGAAATCACCATTGTTTCTTATCGATGAGTAGAAGCTAATGATCTTCACAGAAATCGGTATTTTGTTATTGGAGTTCGATAACGCTTGTGATGCACTTGCAGCTGGTGAAATTACGATTGAAACAATCATCCTAAAGTTTTTTGCAAAAAAATTAATCTAAATGATAGTTCAAAACCACTTCTTATTTTCGACTGACAGTGCTCAACAGTTAGTGGCATTAATTATGATCGTAATCCTATTATATTCAAGCAAACGGTTGTGGAACTAATGGATTTCTATTTTAGCACATTCCGAGACGCTTATTCGCCTCTAGGACAACACACCATCACAAATGCAACTTCGCCTTCCTATCAATGCCCATTTTGTCCCAAGGTATGTGTGTATTCATAAAAAATCGAAATTCTCACTATTTTTTTTCAAAAACGCGATAGGTCTTATTGACATAATTATATCGCTTGGCGCTCGAGCAATTTTTTAACAACTGTCTCTTCGTGTTCCGACCGATCTTAAACCATATATAAGTCTTTGAAAATGCCTAAATCATTTTAAGATGTTCGGATCTGAAAGTGCGCTTCAAGGGCATTCACATGTTCATTCGTCGAAAGCATATCGGTGCGATCTGTGCACGTTATCGTTTTCATCAAGTGCTCGATTGGAAACGCATCGACGCAAACATTTCTCCGAAAAGGATTTCACTTGTCAAATCTGTGACCTAAAATTTCACAGGTATTACTCCAATTCACTTAATTTCTTTTTCTGATATTCCTAATTTGTTTCAAATGTAAATTTGATTGGAACTTTTCCAAGTTCACCTCAGCTCGTTCGAATGTTTTTTGATTTCATTCCGAATCGTTCATTTATAATAGTAAGAGAATGTAAGAATGAATCATGTAGTCTCATCTCAGCTCGTAATATTTGCAAAAAAATCTAATTTCTCACTTTTTCGGCATTAAATTTTTCACTGAACTGGAAATAAGATCTGAGCGAGATATGAATAATTTGTTCCAGTCGAGATGACCTCAAGGCGCATATGCGAATGCACGGTGGAAATCTTTCGAATCCAAAGGCAGTTCTCCCAGTTACCATGTGAAACTAACGAAACATCCAACTGCAACTGTTTACATCAAATTGATGTTATAATATTCTTTGAGATATTGAAATATCGTTCAAGTTTGTTGTTTTGTGACATCTCAACTTGCACCCAATACATACCTGATGATATATGAATTTGAATGCATAAATCTTCAACTCGTATAGTGGGTATTATCGCTTTCTAAATCTTCATTAAAACTGTAATTTCATTGCAAAAATTACAAACGCGGAAGTGTGCTTAAATAGAATGCACTTTAATGTCACAATGGTATCTCATTCATGGCATTTCTCAGAATTATTACATTTATTCTCGACTTCCAGGCTATCCAGCATACAGTATGTTAGACTAGTGTGTTGCGGGGATGGAGAATTTCGGGGAAAAAACTCCACTTCGTCCCCGATTACCGAATCTCCTCGAAACTGGAACTTTTAAACTGGAGTCAGTAGGACCTTGAAAACAGGATTTATTGGTGGAAAAGCATTGAAGCAAGCAATCTTTAGGTTAGAACAGCGATAACTGCGAAGCCACAATGCAGTCGTCCTATCAACTATATTTTATTTAAGCACATGAGAAAATAGAGTACAACACCAAAACTTCTTTGATAAAAACAATAACGAAAAGAGAAAACATTCGTGCAATTTTCTACTACACTCATCTACGCGAGCACATTATGTGTTATTGCGCAACTCGATTAAGATCGCAAGTTGGTTCACGTGGAACCTCATTGAATCATTGCTCTAAGAATTTCAGGACTATGGAAGGTGATTGCAGGGTCATCTAAGTAAACATTTTATTGTTCATCGTAATAAGACACGACACGTCTTTGTGAAAGCGTGCATCTGCCTGATATCCTCCTTCGTATTCATTTCTACGATTCCATTGGTAAAATCAGTTCTAATTAGTGTTTGTACAGGATCCCGAGAATTCCGAATCCTGACTTGTGAATTTTGATCTCGATCCTGGGATTCATGTTTCCGGGATTCAAGGGATTTTCTGGATTCATAACACAAGTGAACTAGTATGAATTTGGTGGTACGCTCATCATGAATGAAGTATGAATCATTCTCAGCTCACTCATATGCACTCATATTGTTGCTTACCATCTAAAAGGCAATGAAAAGATAGTTCATGGAATGTCCGTTAATTCCATATTTCAAGACATAGTTCAAGTTCGAATACATTTCGTCCGAACTTATTAAAAGACATGACGGTAGCAGTGGTCATTCTTAGTGCTGGGAATATTCAATTTTCAAAAAATTCATTGAAACTGTGAAATGTAAATTACATGATGAAATAAAAAAAATTCAAAAGGATCGTCCATGAAGGGACATGTTATGCATTTAAGGACAAATCACAACAAAATGTTGCGCAACGAAACAAATGTCCCGGAGTCCACAAGAGGCCCGCCTATTAACAAATTCCTCAAATCTAATCCTACACCAACTACTGATTCATTTAATGAAATGATCGCCAAGCTTTGCTGTGTTTATGGTTTAAGCTTTAATGCTCTTGTGATAATTGAAAACCTTTACAGGCTTTTTCAATCAAATAAAACTTTGCTACCCTGTTCTGCAAATACTGCCAAAAATTTATTAATGGACTGTTATAAAACTGCAAAACCAAACGTTATTCAAGAGATAAAGGATTCGCTACTAAATAGTGAGAAATTCAACGTACTTAATTTTATTACGATTTTGTTTCAATTGTTTTAATACTTGCTAACTTTCTGAGAGCTGATCTCAAGTCGCACTGAATTTTATTTTTTAAATCTGTCGTTGTTGTGACAGTCTTAACTCTACTTTTTTCGTCACAATGATCGTTCATGTCATCAAGAGTTTCTTTCAATTGTTTTGTTTTGTTGAATTAATTGAATTTGTTAAGTTTCGTTGGATGATTTATTGAATAAACTGTCTTCTAATTAATTTTGAACAAATGGGTTCTAAGGCAATGTGTTGAACATGTCCCACTCCCACATTTTAAAAGTTGCTTTTCAATCCTTGGGTCGTCCCGGGATCAAATCTCGATCTCAGGATTGAGAAAATGGTCGGGATTTTGCAAACCCTAATTCTAATTCCGGTGGCCGAGAAACCCTTTTGTTGATGATTGCTTCAACACGAAGTCCTTTCCACATGTCATACAAACACACTTAACCCCTTTTTTCAGTTTCTTCAGATATACGAAAATACTTCCACACGACGCTATCAACTTCCCCTTTTGGTGTGCAGTTGAGACATCGCTACACAGCCATCCCCCAACTGCAGCATACAGCAACAGATAATGCAACCACAGCATTCCAAACAGTTAAACTGCAAAATTCATACAGTTCACATATGGAGGATGCGAACAGTGATGATGAAGTTGCTTCGAATTCACGTTTTTGATGCTTTGATCCGATGGTATCAATTCGCGAGGAAAATCTGCGAATTTCCCGAAAATTTTCGGGGAACGGAGATCCCAGACTATTCTGGAAAAGTCGGGGACGGGGAAAACCGGTGACGAAATTTTCCAGTCGGGGACCCCGAAAATGAGGTCAGGTCAAGAAAAGTCGGGGATGTGATCCTCAAAATTTCCCGATCCCGGCAAAGAACTGCTTCAGACAGAAAAGTATGCTAAAATCCAGAGATGGCAATAGCGCACTACTTTCGCTAACTTTTGCTGGTTAGCGAAATGTTGCGAATAGTGCGCTATTGGCCAACTCTGCTAAAATGCTAGGAACTGATTGTGAGTGAGTAATCGACATAAACATAAATTTCATTGACCTTGATATGTGATTAACTGTGATGCGTAAGACATCAAATGTATATACATTATGATTCAATATGCTAATCGAAACCAAACACAAAAAACTATTCCCCACCTCTTCATTCTCGCTTCGAAAGATAAACTTTTTTTTTCTCATTTTCAGATCGATTTTCAAAAGTCATAAGTTTATCTGATAACAGCTTTAAATTTTGCGATAAATTCGTTTAATTTTTATCAAATTTCAATTGAGAGTGCATCGAAATTTCCAGTAATATCGTTAAAAAGTGCCGCAAAATTGTCGGATGTTAGAGAGTGAAAAAGCTTAGCGGATAGATATCTCCTATGCACTAATTCGTCTCTTTTGACGTATTCAAATATTGATGTAATCACGTATCTTGAACACTTTCGAATTGTTTCTTCATCATTTTTCTCATTTCGTTCATTCTGATTTAGGTGTAGCAAAATGTCATATTGAGACTTATTCATCCGTTTTCAATCATACTCTCCTTGCTTCTTCCCATTTTCTTGACCAACGCATCTTCCCATTCTTCCCAGTGGTTCTTTATATATGTTCTTTCATGCAAAACACAACATTTTTGTACCACATCTGTTGTCTTGTCTGCAATATACATGGCCAGTCCATCTCAATTTTTTGGTTACATCTTGGTCTCCTTTATGACTAGCGATTCGCAAAAGTTTTGGTTTGAACTAATGATGTTTTACCTTCTTCACGAATTTGCATTGAAAGTTTGTGGAACTAGTGAGTCTCTTCGTTCAAAATTTTGTCGGCATTTGTCACAATTTGTCGTTATACACCCGAAATAAAGGCGAACCGCTCTATTGCTTTGTCGCTATCACTGAAGAGGAAAATTTGCTAATAAAGAAATTATAAAATTCATTATTAGTTGCTCGTTATCGCTTTGCGACTTTGTCATTTCATGAGCATTATTGTATAAGAACGATACAATCGATTAAAACGACAAAAAATCTAATTCAAATGTCTTTCGTCCACTTCGTTCCTCGTATCATCATTTTGAGATAACCTGAAAACAGTTGTGGAGAAATAGTGTCACCTTGTGCAACGCCCTTCTGTATTGGTATGGTTGTCATTTCTATTGTCATTATTCAAATATGATCGCAATTAACACCTTCTTCGAACGTTATCACAACTGCCTTTGTTACCACACTGATCAAATCACCTATGCGTAACCTAATCTATAAAAAATTCAAAGGCAGTGATAGCGTCTAACTGAAAACGTACATAGGGCAATCGTTCTCATGAAGTCATACTTATCGTTAGTGTGGTGTCAAAAAGAAAACTTCCATAAAAGAAGTTTTTTTCTTGTGGATCTGTTGTTGACTAATGTGCGATAATCAAAGACAATTTCGTTGCATGATGCATTCAATGAGTGTTCGTTGATTTACCACACAAAAATCCATATTATCTTATCATCACGTCCTTCTCTCTATTTCACTCTGTTTCAACATCGATATGCGACCACTAGCACATAACAACATATTTAATACACCAAAAAATATACTTTTCATTTCTCTTCCATCTTTTCTACTGAACATTTTACTATTTTCCATATTCTTATGTAAACTTCTTCTCTTCGGAAAATGCCAACGATCGTTACGTATAACAAGCGATCTACGATGCTTCACTTCATGTTTAGTAGTAACGAGACTGAGATGAAAAGCATTTTTGAATCGTAGTATTTGAAGTTGAGTTGTTTGAGAAGTTTTACTGTTCTCTTCGATTGTCACGTCTTGTTGCGTTTTTAATATTTGATCGGTTACATAATAGCTCACCTCGTTTCTTAATCAATTCTTTGTTACATTTAACAAGAGAACTTCATAAATATATATCACGTGATGTATTTCACATTTCACTAACTCAGTGTTCAATTCCTAATTACACGCTAATGATCATCATATAACATCATGATTTTATTCGGCTTTCTTGATACATTCTCTCATCGAATCTCAGCCTCACTATTAATGGGAATTGCATTTGCTACTGAGCGATGAATCAATATTACATCAGTACGGAAAGAAGCATTTCAGTGCTTAACAAATAAATCGATATAACATTATAGATGGTGAAATGTTATGAAATGCTTTTGTCCGGTTGGATGCTCATTAAGAGAAGATTTTATGAGGATTAACATCGAAACTGAATTTATTTCTGTTTTTTTGGTTTTTATGATAGGTTATTCTCACGCTTTGTCGAATGAATCAATTGAGTCATTCAAATTTTCTCGTTACTGCGCCGTTACTTCATTTTGATACAGGAACAACGATTTAACTGGAGAAAATTTCCTTCAAAAGAAGTAAGCCAGTTTAATCTTTCATCAAATGAACCCTTTTATGCTCTAAGTATGTGTCATCAGGGAGCTGAATTCAGACTATTGATTGCATTGAAATCGTACTAAATTCTTCTAATCATATACAAGTAAATAAGTTCAAAGGAAACATAAAGATCAATGGATAATTTTCTCTTCATACACTTTTTAAAATAATGATTAATGACAAATTTCTTCCTTTAGAAACATCAAATTTTTAAACATTAAGTTGAAGGAGACTATTTTATACATATGCTTAATCTTTAAACGTTGATGAGCATCACGTTGGCGAAAAGTGAGTATATGAGAGAATTGAGATATTGAAGCGAGTTCATCGACAAGATTAAAGATAGTCGAAATCTGTCGAAGTAATGAGATACGTAGAGATAACAAAAAATACATGTGAAAGATAGATGAGACGTGTATTCATTAGAATATGTCGTTAAGGGTCATCTTTTTACGAAACAACTCTTGAATACGGTCTGGTTTACTGAAGCTGCACCGCTCAGAGCAATTGATTTCTCAGCTTCAAGCATTTAAGATTTCGGCTCGTCAAGCATTATAATAGCCGTCTTCAAGCATTTCATTATCTCCATGAAATAATCGGAAGATCATTAAGATGATAAGATGACCGTAATGCCAGGATTGTGAGAGAGCTCAACTGAAATCACTTAAGAAAAGGACGTATGTTTTCTTCAGTTGCAAAGTAGTTTTTGAGGGTCTTAATGAAGGGTTCTTTCACTAGAAATTACTAGATTCATTTTATATTCTCTCATAAACTGTACGTACTACGAAATAAAGTTCAGTCAGGATAATAAATTCTCGTTTTGATACTCTACAGATTTACTGATATTTTTATCATCATTAGTCCAATAATATAAACTCATATCATTAGAACCTTTCAGTCTTCTCCCTCGCTCGAAGCTATTTTAACAGTATCAGCAAATTGTTCTTCACTAACAGTATCAGTTTATGGTTTCGTTCTGTTGCAATTATTCCCGTGTTAAGCACAAATGGCACATCTTCTGCAGCTTACAATCATTCACTGTTCAACTGACCAATAGTCTATTATCAAATGTTTAGTTATCTAATGATTATTTGGAAGTCATCTCCAATTGCTTGCCTCTGTTATCTCTTAACTGCGCTCTCTTGATTACGTACGTCTCGAAGAAAGGAACGTGTTAATGACATTTCGTTTCATAGCGCAAAAGATGGCCGTTCTAGACGACCTTCTGGCTAAGAAGGAAGACAACACGAAAACTGTTGTGAAAACGGCGAAGGTGGGAACTACTTGTGTTCATTTATTTTTGTTTGACGATGTTCATGTTAAAGAGAAGTTGAATCTGTAATAACCGGAAATATCAGTTGCAAATTCGAACTGCATCCATTTGGTGAAATTTGATAATCTTATCCTTATGTTTTTCCTTCTAATTTCTACTGTTCATCTACTTCGAGGACTATCACGTTAACAATAATACATGCATTATCACGTAGACACTATCTCATCCCAGTTATAAATGATCAAATTGTATTGATAGTAATGAAAAAAATTTAAACCAAACGTGAAAAAACCATCACTGAAATTTCTGAGAGAAATATGTAAACAATCAACTTCATTCGCTTGAACCGTTGTCATGTGATAAATGCACTAAAATTTGTACGTTTTCAATAATAATTTCAACATTTGCTTTCCTTATTTATTCTCCTGAAATCTAACACATTTTGAAAGTGTTCCCGTTCCAGCCGCCGTTTTCAACAGTGAAGTATCGCTGAATGCGATGCCTATCGAAGGTCGGTCTTAGCCAATTAATGCGTTTTTATGATGAGGTTTTAAAAACTGAAGAATCGATTTGCAAATATTGCATTATCAGAATTCACAAGGCAGTAGTAATACGTCATCGAACAGTGCTGCAAAGAGACGTCGACGTGGAGTCGGGGGAACGGCTGGTGGTTGCAGCACGAGTTCAGTGCAAAATAATAAATCGAATGCACTCCAGTCAAAACGAATCACCAAATCAACTCGTGCTGGCCTGCAGTTTCCAGTTACCAAATTTCATCGCCTTATGAAAGAGAATCATCATGCAAAACGAGTCACTCAGTCGGCAGCAGTTTATTTGAGCGCAGTTGTTGAATATCTTTCTGCCGAGGTTTACACACACATATTTTCTAGTTCCATACAGTTATGAACCGACAACAAACGTTTGATTCAGTCGAATAATAATCATTGAATCCATTGATTTCTGCGTTTTCCTCGTTAGCTCTCCTGGTTTTCTGAAAACCTCGGAGAGTCAACAGCCAAAATAATTTCATAACTACCAGTATTCGGAAATTATCCAGGATACTACGATTGAAATAAATCGAACAAGTTGCACTCAAGTGATATCCTTTAGAGTCGAATACTCATTTTGAAAATTTAGATTTCGTAGGATGAAAAATGATCGAGAATTAATGGAATTGATAAATGATTAACCAAAAAGTTTTAGAGTTAAGAGGATTACTTGTGGAATTTACCCGCGATATGCGTTACTTTTTACGTCCTTTTGAGAATTACCTTATCAATTATGATATCCTTGCTTTCATAAGACATACATTACTTAGAATGCATTGATCGATAAAAACTCTATCAACTTTCAATCATTTCATTGAAGAGCGAAATTGAGTAGTTGTTCGTGGTTAAGATACTCGAATTATCCGGGAATGCTTGCCGCGATAATAAGCGAAAGCGTCTCGTGCCACGCCATATACTACTAGCTGTGAAGAATGATGAAGAATTGGATCGAATGTGCTCAAAAGTGACGATACGATCAGGTGGTGTCCTGCCCTTCGTGCACCCGGTAATTTCTTAACGATGTTTCTTGATATAATTCGAAATTGTTTGGTATCTTTTATAGCCGTCGAATTAAAGAAATAGATAATGATTTAATGTACCAGTTTCAGTAGAAACAATTACCTTAAGATGAATTGACACCATCAGCTTCATTGTCTGTTCATTTAGACGGTTCGATGAGCAGTAAATTCGTTCTGTGTAATTCAAGGGTTAATATTATCCTTTAAGTAGTCGCAGTCCGCTCAGTTCACTCCATTCGCCAGTGTCGTCTTTTTTTGCATTAATCAAATTCAATGCTTCAACTTAATCTCCAGCTTTCTTCACTAATGTTTTTTCTCCAGCAGCCAACCGGAACTGGATAGTGCTGAATAGGACACATTTTTTGATATAGTAGTTATAATATTTGCATGTTGATCAATGAATCGGAAGAATTTCTTAAATCAAATCTCATTTAACCATCATTTTAGGTGCTCTTTGCAAAAGGTGGCAATGCTGTTCCTTTGAGACCAATCAGAAGATTAAGCGAAAGTCAAAGTCAGACCTAATTTGCATTCCATGCGTGATCGTTGCATGATGTGTTTTGTTCAAAAAATCTGTTGTACACACAGACAATGTGTTGTGTTATCGCTCACTGTAACCCTTTCTTGTACATTTCGTTCCATGTGTTTCTTTTTTGCTAAAATATGTGTTATTCATCTAATAAACTAACTGGTACATGCAGGTCGGTAATTAAGATTGCCTCTTAGAAATGGATTAAGCAAGCAAATTTTATGTTGTGAACAAATCACTTTGAATTTGAGAACTGCCACTTATTTTCGGCTTTTCCATTCAAGCGGGAAGTTGCATTCTTCGACTACTCAATAGAAATGCTTCCATCGATCGGAGTTTCCTCAGTTTGGTCGTGTTTTATAGAATGCATCTTTTAGCTACTCACTAAAGATAACTAAAAATCTAGACTCCAATTGAAAAATAGGTTTTCATGAGATATGGGCACACATGACATGAATACTTAATTCTAACAAATAAGAAGATTCATGAAATGCACTTTCAAAGCACACGTCGAAGGTGCTATAGATGTTGTCCATCACGCAGAGAGCATTTCACTGTTTCTTGTTACTTCATGAATATTGCCTGACAACTAACGTTTCTGTTTCTAATAATAAACTATAACATTTGAAAAACTTGATCCTCGGATTGGCTCATGGATTTGGATCATGAATAAAAATTGTATAAATATCTTTGTAATGAACAAGTTTTCCCATTAAAAACTGTTCAGAACACATACGTTAATGACATCCACTTGTATTTTCTCAGTTATTTTTGCAAGAACAGGTGGATGGTGGTTCATAAGTTGGGGATTTTTTGTCTCACAATCAGAGCAGATTATACGTGTGCTTCTCATACGTGTATAGTTGAGGTTGTGGGCCCTCCCAAATATTACAGCCTTGTTGTATTAGGGCGCTGATGATCTCAGTATAACGTCCAGCCATTTACAAAAACTATTTGTACTTTGTAGATTAAGCGCTCATAGATGGTTGAAATTATGTATCACCATTCCTCTACAGTTTCGGAACTATTTGGGTGGAAGCAAATTTGTGGCTGTTGAATTAGAGATTTTCGCTCATAAATTTATCTGTTCTGATAATAGCTGAGCAAGTGCTGTAACGAATTTTCATGCAATACCATAGTCATGAAAACCACAAATGCAGACCAAATGCATGCACTTTTTAACTATTTCATGAATTGCACAGGTACGTATGCAGTGACAGAGTTGCATTTTTAGCTTTTCAGCAATGGCCCATGAAACATTTTTGCCCAATTAAGAGGAGGACATTTAGCACGAGTGAGAAAGAAAAGAATTTTTTGCATTGCATCTTCTTGAAGCACAAGCTCTGGCACTTTTGAAACTGACTTCCTTAATAATAATTTTGTATGGCTCTTCCCTTTCTCGATGAGCTTTGTACTGCTATTCTTTATTTCATAAATGCAACTCATATGTAACTTTGGTAGATATGCCACATTATAAGTTCCTCCTATTGGTATTGTTGGCGTTCTTAGACAGGCAATTCATTCTTGTCAAGAATCAACGAAGTGGGAACTTTGATATTTGTGTCCACTTGTGCTCAGAAATGAACTGTAGGTTGAGTGATGCCATGATGTTTTTTCCTAAGATGTTTGCGCCAGTATCAATGTTTTTTATTCTTATATTTTCTCTCTTAACATTACTATCGCAAACTTTCTGTAAATGGTTGAACGCAACACAAGTCGTGCGTGTGGCTCTAATTTTGCGTATTACCCTTTGCATACCTATTTTGCCGTTGCGTGTTATATACTCTTCTTTTTGAAGGAATTATCTAGTGCACAATTTCATTCATATGTCTGAAGCAGTCATTAATATCTTCAGAAGGCGATCTTATATCGAAGGTTCCATCATATCACATATAGTCTTAGGGCACTATAGTGTCACAGGTGTCCCGAAATGACTGAACGCTTGAGATGATAATTGTTAAATTTCCTAACAACCAAGATTTTCATAATCTGAAGATCTGTTCGGCCTTGTAATCATGATCAAGTTTAGTTTCAGGTTGCGCTTAGCTATGTTGGTTTTGTTCGAAACATCGGCAGGTTATGCGATTTTTAAGGTATATGAATGATCTTCTTGATATCAGACATGAAGTGAAAACATTGAGAAGTGTTGCTGCTTTTATTCGAACATTTGAAGTAGTCGTAGTCTTCTTCAACGGTTGAACTTCAGTTGGCAAAATAAATATGTTCATTAATTTTTTGCTGTTTTTTGTCTCATTTATCCGAAACTCTTTAATTGCTGAACCTCTGAATCCATCCGTTGCGAAGGATCAATCCGAAATTATTCCAGTTATTGGATGAGAACAAGCTGAAGAATGTGGATAACATATGGGATGAGTTGTCGACAGCGGAGAAAGCACAGCAGTGGTTTGTTTAATGCGTTTTTGGACGGTTATCATGATCTTGTTTGTCTCATCGTGCTCATGAGGTCGCCACGTGGAATATTTGTCGTTTAGTTCTCATACCGAAACCAATTTCGTTCAAGAAACGATTCATTCCCACTTTCGTTAGAGGAATAACCAACGATGCAGACTCTCTGTACGTTAGTGCAGTCTGAACGCTGTATTCATTAAAGTTTCTTCTTTCAGTCTCAAGCTCATTTCATTCAAGAAGTTCAAAGATACGAGTGAAGCACTAGACTGCGTGAATCATATCAGTGACGGGAAACTTGGAAAAACGCTTAAGAAGGTTCTGAAAGGCAAAGTAGACCAGAGTGAAAATCTCGCTGTGGGTGATACAAAATTAGGCAGTATTATCAAGGTAACGATAGATAATAATTGTATCTTGCTACACCACACGTCAGTCGATGTTTTAAATTTATGAAACGTGTTGAAAAATCGATTAGTCAACTTTATAGGGAGCTAAAAGGATTGCTTTGTTATAGTCCTGTAGAGTTTCTTACAGCATTTTTCTACACGACGGTTCACTCACTTTGTTTTCATTTTTTCCTACGACTGCTTCATTTTCTTACAAATTTATTGTCGTTCATTTGAGGAAAAACTGGATTTGAAATGTGTTTCGAATTCGGCGACTGCAGAATTAATGCGTGGTATTCGTGCTCATTTGGATAGTCTTCTTGGGGAGCATAAACAAGAAATGTCTGCTATGAATCTTGCTCTCGCTCATTCACTTGGCAGATATAAGGTAGCTGACGCTCTCCCTTTTTATCCGTTCGCTTACTCTTCCAGTTGCAATGATTATGATTAAGCGAAAGTTTGTATTGAAGGTGAAATTCGATCCAGACAAAATCGATACAATGATTGTTCAAGCAGTTTCTTTGCTCGACGATATCGATAAGGAACTGAACAATTATATTATGAGGTTTATTAGTAGGCTGTGAATGGCTTATTCATTATTCTTGTTTTTTAAAAAGATATTCATTCTAAAGCGAACCGAACCACTTCATCTAGGAAATTTTTAAACAGCAGTGTCGAATAGTATCCATATTCAATTTTATTCATGAAGTACGAACGATACCATATCTTTTGAACTTGACCAATTTTTTCCTCCCTTAATTTGTTATGGCCAAAAAAGTTCAAATTATGATGCGAATGCATCTTGTTAGTAGTGTGTTATTTGATCATTCGTTATCTGCTGTTGTTGATATAAATATATTCGTTCATATTATTTGCATGACATAGTTGGTGAGCTCTGAGCCAGTTAAGGAAAGCGTATCATGCCAAATATTTTAGGTGCCGTGAATGGTACGGTTGGCACTTCCCTGAACTTGGCAAAATTGTTCAAGATCATCAGGCATATGCGAAGGCTTGTTTTTTTTTGTGATTTCAAAAAAAATTGAATGTCATTTCATCATTTTTTCTGGACTGTGGAAAGTGCAACAAGTGATTATGGAGTGTATGGTTCACTGGATATTTCCACGTGAAATGTTTTGGAAATGGTTGTGTAGTATCATGAGCCTTCGGTTATTTGAGATGCTTAAAGATTCATTGAACTGGATTGAGAGGTTTATAAATTTAAGGTAGTGCAGAAAATTGGCATGAGACACGACGCCGAGAAGACAGATCTGTCGAGTATTCTGCCCGAAGAATTGGAGGCACGTGTTAAGGATGAAGCTGAAATTAGTGCTGGCTGCGATATTTCTGATTCAGATCTTGCAAACATAAGGCTACTTTGTGATCAGGTAGTTTTTTGGTGTTGTACTTTGAGATGTTCGTTGATCACTTATCGATTTGTTTACCCGTTCAAGTAATATCGTAAAATATTGATGAGTGTTTTTATTTTTCAGATACTTGCAATGGGCGCATATCGTACACAATTAGCTGAATATTTGAAGAATCGAATGGCTGCACTAGCACCGAATTTGACAGTGTTGTTGGGTGAACTAGTTGGCGCAAGACTGATCTCACATGCTGGTTCATTGATAAATCTAGCCAAATATCCTGCATCAACGGTACAGATTTTAGGCGCCGAAAAGGCATTGTTTCGTGCTCTTAAAACCAAACGAGACACGCCTAAATATGGTATCATCTACCACGCTCAGCTTATCGGTCAGGCCAGCACGAAAACTAAGGGCAAGGTAAATGAACTGTTCATCTTATCACCTGGAAACCATTTAATAGACGTTCACACTCTGTGCATTTGAAAGCATTCAGTCGAATACTGGATAATCGTACAATTTTAGTGCTTTTTAGTGGTCTTTACATGAATCCTTTTAATGATCAATGCTCCAATCTTGTAGCTAGCGCGAAAATTAGCCGCTAAAGTATCGTTGGCGACTCGAATCGATGCATTAGCTGATGAGTCACAAGGTAATCAGATGGGTATTGAATGCCGTGCATATTTGGAAACAGTAATAAGAAGTGAACAAGAACGTGGTGCCAAAAGAATTTCGGGAGTGTCTAGTGCACACGAGCCATATCGTTTCAAGAGGTGCTTCAGTGATGATTGTTACTTAATTTCGTTTATCCTTTTTTGTGTTATGAATGAATGTCATTATTTTAGAGGATTTTTGGCGGAACGAACTAAGTTTGTGTGAGCATTCTGTCCTCAGTAATTTGAACCAAAATGTTTATGGTAGTAAGATACAGAGTGCGTATTTCTTTTGTATTATCATAAATAAAAGTTAGTCGATCATCGTTCTTCAATTTCACGAAGCAAAAAATGTAATTTTAGCGAGGTACTGGATTATGATACAGCTGCGGATTCGACGATAAAGATGCAACGAAAGAGAAAAGCTTTCGGAGATGAAGAGGATGATGAGGCGAATAAATCTAGTGAAGGTACGCAAGCGAAGAAGGTAAAGGAAGAAGTTGACGAAACAGAGCAAAGTCACAAGAAAAAGAAGAAGGTGAAGGCTGAAGATGTTGAACAAGCTGAAACGGTCACAGAGGAAATATCGACGCCCAAGGAAAAACATAAGAAAAAAAAGAAAAAGGTGGGTTGTTCAATTGTTGTTTCTAAATGCTGGAATAAAGGTGTTCACGGAAAATTCAATTTTCTTGATTACACTGACGAGTAATTGCGCTTGAAATAAATTCAAAGACTCCATTGTATATTGTTTTTGCGCATTCAAGTTCCACTAGAATCGGGATTTAGGAGTTATAGTTTAGCAGGTGGGTAGATGAATATTTTCTGTAATGACTAAATCTGAAGTGTATGGAATGATCCCAATAAACAGAATAACACTCATAGAAAATATTTTATGGCAATCTATCGAACAGGTTGATTCAGGAGACATTTGTTGATAGAGTAGACTTGTTGGCGTGAAGCGGTTTATTGTAAAATATTTTTACAGGTTAAGCAGGAAGAAGAGGATGAAGAATGAAGAATATGGGTCGATTGTTGCTTGAATAATTCGTTGTTGTTTGTTTTGTTGACGTTAATTGTTGTATTTGTTGTTGCAAAGGTTGACAGTTTATTA